>JADWQK010001804.1:0-107511 GCA_017933935.1 Sesamia nonagrioides
CCGCTGTGGGTTTAGTGGGTATTCCCGGCTTCGGCTGGGCGAGTCCCACACACGCCCTTCGGGGTAAGGTGCGTAAATGCATTCCCACAGCGTCAACAAAAAAAAAAAAAAAAAAAAGGTTAGGTTTTATTTATTTAGATTGACAATATTTAAATTTTTGTGAACTTGTTTGTATATGTGTGTGCTTAAAGTATAGTATTGGTGTTGTGCAAAGGTAGTATTATGTGGGGTACCTATCGGTAATTGCTTTCTTTTTGTGGGGTCAGCTTGGGGAACGCTAGGATGTTTCCTAATGGTAGACCGCAGTACATAGAGTTGGCGCACGGAAAGTACTTTGCAGTCAGCGTAAAGTTGAGTTGTAGGATACCGAAAAGGTTTGCGTGACATCACCTTCAGCACGCCCCTCTGCGCTCTCTCAATCTTTAAAAGACTGGTTTTATTTGCTCCACCCCATACCGTTATGCAATATCCAATAACAGAGGGTTCTGTTCGTTTTTTCGTCTAGATCGGACCGGGATCAGGTCGAGATCGGTATGATTCGTAGGAACCGGAACGGGATCGGGTCGAGATCGGTACGGTTCATCGGGATCGGGCCGGGATCGGGTCGGGATCGGTTTGGGATTGGCCTGGCATCGGGTCTGGGTCGGGTCGGGATCGGTTCGGGATTGGACTGGGATAGGGCCGGATCGGGTCGGTTAGAACCGGGATTAGTTCGGTAGCGATTCCGGATCGTCGGGGTCACAGACGACAGCAGATCAAGCTATCCGAAGCTGTCAAATATTCCCCCTCAACTATGTCATTAATTTCTCGTATTTACTAATAAACAATTTAAATACCAGGATACAAAGGTACAAAATACTACGTTCTCATACATGATTTAGGTAATATAAAACTCATCTTCAACGAAATATTTCTCATAAATGACACTGAATACATCATGAACACAAGTTGAATGTTACAATGATTCTGTTGCACACATTCATTAGTAGATTGCTGGATCTCATTTAAATATTCAGCAATGTTCTAATACATTAGGCGGTAGACGTGCTCTTGCATTATTTATTAGTAGGTGTGTGGGAAGCGGCCTGGTTCTACTCGCAATTGTTTTAATGGGGTTTGAAGGCAAAGGAGATAGGTGTTTAGAATAGAATAGAATACTCTTTATTATTTATACTATATATGTTACAGAACATAAATATAAAGATTTTACAAATGGTGACACAATGGGCGATCTTATCGCTAAGAGCTATCTTTTACATACAACCTTGGTTTTTATTTAACTTACGTCTGAATAAACAGAAGCAGATCAGTTCTAAATCATATTGTCTCTGTAACTTAACTTTACTGTTTGTGGAAGCAACAACAATAATTTTGAGAGTATCTTAAAAAATTATGTAATAATAATATTTTGTACCAGACTATGACTGAATACTCAAATTTAGAATTAAATTTGAGTAGGTAAATCGGTTTGCATGCATAGCATAGCATGGACGTACCCAGGGGGAGCATGGAATGGGCAGTTGCCCCCCGAAAATCTCGTAGAACATGTATGAACTCCCTTAATTACTAAACAAAGTATTAACGAGGGCTTATCTCTAACTTTAAATACACCACACAGTAGACACTGATAAAATAAACGGTGTAATTTCCAAAAAACTGCATGCGACTATAGCGCACAAAGATTTCTCACTCTATAAATTGTCTTGCCCCCAATAGGCCTAACTTGCTCTCTCCCTCCCAAGGCCAGAAGCTGAGAACGCCCATCACTGACAGTAAGTTAAAATGGTAGTTTATTGTAATCTTTTAATCCCGTGTTGTACTAGGGGAGGTCACCAATAACATTTTGGTCTGTCATTAGACCATTAGACTTGACTTTGTCGAAAGCGACTCTAATGTACCTAATATTTCAAATTTCAGAATCATATTCAAATGCTACGATTGCCAGTGTATTTAAGTTTGAGGTGTTTTATATTCAACTTTAAAAAACAATGTTATGAGGGGACAATAATGCCAGAGAATTTGGAAAATAGGTATTTGAAGAAACTATTGCCGTCGCGCTGCTTCCAACCTCTCCCGGTAAAGTGCGAAAAGGACAGTTGCAGCTCAGGCTGATTTAACCTACAAAAACGTTGACCAAAAGACGTTTCGTATTCCGCTGTTTTCTTTTTCAAAACAAGACAGATCGCAATTATTTTTATATCAAAATTTAGAGGAAAAGTATACTGATGCTTCTATTATTTTCTTTTTTGTCAAAAACTTATCACGTAATAGTCATCTGAACATCACGGTAAAAATGGGTTATTTTTCGCGATTTTGAAGTATCGTATTTCTTTTATTTATCAAGTTTCGGAAATCACGGTGTAAAAATTTGGAAAAAAAATAATTGCTCTAAAAGCATTATCCACGAAGAAAACAGCCGAATACGTTTGTATAGAGAACGCACCACTAGAGTTCCCTCTTAACGTCTACCTCTTTTAACTTACACCACACATCACTCTCTGACTTTTACATATGGTAAAAATATGTATGTTTATTTTACAGTTAATAAAACAAGTAGGCTGATTTTGAATGAAGGAGGATTCACAAGGATCCCTTGTTTACCATGAGATATATGTATATAGACATATGTATACAGGAGCATCTTATTATTCCTAAGTAGTTCTTTGATCTCTGTTTGTGTTTGTTAGGAATCCCGTATGCGTTTAGTTAATGGGGATTGTTATTTTAATTTCATTTAGCGATTATTTTTTTATTTTTGAAAATAGAATGGAATGTGAAGTGAGAGTTGGAATTAAAAAACTTGTTTTTTTTTTTGACATTTTGTTTTATTTTTGTATTTTGTAAAATGAAAAAACGTAAAATTTCTGAAAGTGATTTGTTTTGGGTAGAATATTGTGGAGTTGTTTAAAACTTTTAAGTAACTTTAATTTGACTGAAATCAAAGTTAGATAATAGTCTGCCAGGAACGCGGCTTGTTCGGAAGAGATACGGCATCCCCTGGCGCAGTCAGTAAAAGTCTGACACGTCTTTCCGGTCTACCCAGAGCGGGAGAGGTCATTTGATGATTTCCTAACTCAAAATAATATTAAATAACAGTGAGTTTACCCGAATATATGTATAAACATCGCGTAATCCCTAATAATATTATAAATGCGAAAGTAACTGTCTGTCTGTCTGTTACGCTTTCACGTCTAAACCACTGTACCGATTTTATTGAAATTTGGTACAAAGGTAGAGTTGACCTTGAGAAATAACATGGGATAGTTTTGATTCCGGAATTTCCAAGAGTTCTCTTGGAATAGCGATATAACCGAACTCCACGCCGCGGTGAAGCCAGCCAGAAAGCTAGTTGTGATATAAAATGCCACACGTTCCGAACCACAATGAAGGAATATTATGAACCGAACATCATGGCACATTATTGACAGTATGGTTGGTGCAGCATTTCCGCTCGGAACAAGTATTTGTATAACCTACAAGTGGTTGTTCCGTGTCTGGCTGTTTGTGTTTGTGAGCATAAATGTTTGGAAACGCACCTACAATACAAGAGAAACTACTATTATGGGGCAAAGTTTAAAAAAAAAAATACATCAGCAAACACAAACTGGAATTGAGGTAAACATGTTTTGATAGGTAACAAAATAATCGGTCAAAATCAAAATTCGTTTATTCAAATAAGGCTGAGAATTAGCACTTTTAAAACGTAAATATTACTTAATATAGTCCCCTTAAACACCCGCTCTTCGCCGATCATCTATAATACGATTTTATCTCATTATATGCTATCATATTGTTAACTGCAAGATGAAAACTAAAAATGGTTTAAAAAATGGTGCTATAATGTGATTGGTTGCCTGATAGAGATTGCATTAACGACAAGGCCGCCATTGTATATTTTGTTGTGTTAATATATTTTAATTGGTTTATGTATACAAAAAAGTATATATAAATAAATAAATGTAATACACGTACGGAGGACGGGTCTGAGCATTTGTGTTGCGATGTGTGCCAGGTACGATACACCAAATGTTGTTGTGTCGGGAGTTTGGTCATAAAGGATCTCCAGATCAATCTCCCTCTGGCGCAGCATCGTTCGTCGTGTTGTTGGGTTTAAGATTGCATCACCTCGCTCAGCTGTCGTCGTCCTTCCCATTCACTAAGTTTTGAAGTTAATAGGCTTAATAAACTAGCGCGCTTTACCATCAACGATTGCATCACTGCTTACCAACAGGCGGGATTGCAGTCAAGCATTTGTTTATAACTATTAAAAATAATAAGAATAGGTACCAGTAATTTATCAAAGATTTTCTTTACTCAACCCAAGAATAAAAATAAAAATTTTCTTTCCAATAATTTTTGTAGAACACCCGCTTGCATCACCAACTATAATAAAACCATTTTCTTAAATAAATATAGCGTGTACGAACCGTTTTCGTAAGTGCTACGTCTACGAAGGTCTACGAAACTCTACCGGTTTTACGACCAAAAATACTGTTGCAACATTTTATGAATATTTTAGGAAACATTCATATAAAAAATGGATAGATCGCTGTTTGTAAAAGAGTGTAAGGAATAATTTATTCTGAGTTTGAGATCAGACCAGACTAGACCGGACCGGACGGCTTACACGTGTCATCATCATCATCAGCCTCTACTCGTCCACTGCTGGACATAGGGCTCCTTCATGGCACGCCAACAAGCTCGATCCTGAGCAGTTCTCCGCCAGCCACTATCAGTCACCTTTTTGATGTCGTCGCTCCATCTCGCCCAAGGGCGTCCTACGCTACGTTTGCCGAGACGCGGTCTCCACTCGAGGACTAGTTTACCCTAACGGTTGTCGGTCCTGTGGCATATGTGACCAGCCCATTGCTGTGCAATCATACAATACCTACTAAGAAATTGATTCTTAATTAAACAGTTTTTCCTAAACATATTTGCATTGTAGCAAAGATAGTTTTTACTAATGTTTAGCAGCTCCAACAACGTTTTCAAAAGCTATGCAATCCCGTAACTTATTCCAATTATGACCAGTGTACGTTTAATACAAGATTTGAGGAAATAATAACACGAAACAACAAGAGAATAAAAAATGTGTTCTTTAAAATTAGAAGCCGCCCAAGCATTTTTGTCCCTGATATAATCTTTAACGGTATAGAAAGCTTTCTCGCAAACGTCGGATCGTTTAAAATAACATTTCATCAAGCCAAGCACAAAAAAGTAATTGCCAACCCAACGTACATTCTACAGAAAAAAAAAAATACACAATCGACAGAAAAACAGAAAACTGAGTAATTTCCGGCCTACCAGACGACCGAAAAGACACGAAAAAAAAATCTTCTCTCCCAAGGGTATTAATCAGGCGTACTTAGTCCGATTCCTGGAATAGCAATAAAACATATCGGCGTACAGTAGGTACTGACAATATAATCCGTGTAATTCCGCAGCCGTCCAATATATCAGTTTAGTTTGACAGCCGACTTATCGCGCGTCAGTTCTGAATGAAGGTATGACATATTATTTTATCGTTTAACGTAAATAGTGACAACAGCGACAGCCTCCGTGGCATAGCGGTAGCGGACGCGGCCGCTGCGCAAGGTGGCGCGGGTTCGATCCCCGCACAGTGCAAGTATTTGTATGCATGAATATGAATATTTGCACTGGTCTGGTCGTGCCTCGGAAAGCACGTTAAGCCGTTGGTCCCGGTTGCCATACGAACATCTAGTGGCAGTCGTTACGGGTTCTTGGAGCCCTCAAAAGTCCAACAATTGGTCTAACTGCAATGCTTCGACGTCGCCTTCGGGTTGTGGAGGTCAGACGGCAGTCGCTTCACGGAAAATGTCGAAGTTTAGCCATATCAGCAGTTGGACTGGTAAAGCGGACCCCAGACTCCAAAGCTGAATAAGGCTTCGGATACGACTGGGATTAACGCTGGGATGATGATGAACGTAAATGGTGACAATTTGCGTTGCTATTTATGCTATTTATTAAGGTTCATTATTGCTGAATAGTTTCTTAGGTGGCCAATAGTTCATTGGGCCAAAATGACTTACACGTATAGTAGTTATCTGCTTAAAAAGACTATACTAACGTAAGGACATGACTGTACTGAAATATAGAAGAGACCCCGCAACGAAAACGTATGTATAAACATGATTCCTAGCAATATATAATGCTGAATAGCTGAAAATAAGTATTTTGTAATTAAAAAGGTTTAGTAACTTTTCAGATATGCACAATACTGAAATTAATATCGCGTAACTCCTACGACAAAGGTACAAAGCTTCAAACAATAACATTGCTATGAACTTTTATCTAGGCTTTTTAAGGTGCCTGTGACGATTTTTATTGATAAGTAATTGTATTTTTCAGTGTTGATTTTGCGCTAAGGTACTTGAAGTAAATATGTATAAAGAGGTAATTGTAAGAAAATAAACTTCTTCTTGTCATGTCAAACCAAAATAATGCATAAAAATAATTGAGAAACTTTTTTATGTTTATTGGTTCACGAGACTTAGAAATTTTTAAACACTAAATTTAATAACTCATGTACGTGTATTATAAATATAACGTGTAAGTGTAAAATTCCTATTCGTTTAACCCAGCTAGGGCAGCCGTTTAACCATCTCTTTTAAAATAAACAGCTTTTAATCTTAATTGATTTGTTGTAATATTTAGCCTACCACATCTGATTATGCTTTAAAGGCTAAAGTAAAGTAGTAGTAGTGTAGCATTATGTACGGCTACTGCCCGGCTGAATATTTTACACAGAACCCAATCTTCTTAGCACAATTTCTAAACAAATAATCAGAGTGGAGGTCTTTAATTAAATGTCACTTCGGTTTCGATTTTAATAAAATATTTTTCTCAGTAATTAATATTTCGAAAACAAATATGTTAATAGACTTTTCTTGCCGACTGTACTGTTTCATTTCATGTTTAGTTCGTTTCAAACCTTTCTCACTTGACAGGTTCGAAAAAAATTGAAAAAAAAAACATCTTTAAAATTGACAAAAAAAAATATTAAAAATGAAAAAGTTGCTTTCTAATTGTGTGCGATCCCGTCTAATGTTAAGCAATGATACAATCGTTGATGATAAAGTGCGCTAGTTTATTACTTAAAAAAAAATATACACTTAAAAAAAAAACAGAGTGAATAGGAAAAAGACGACAATTTAGCGAGGTGATGCAATGTTAAACCCAACAACACCACCTTTAAGCCTAAAGTTTTAGCTATAACTGTTACCATTAAATTTGTATGAATTGTTCCAGGTACAATACTGTCACCCTATGAAAATGGAGTAACGAGTTTGGCGCGAAATTTTAAAAAGTAAGTTAAGTTTTATTATACTGTCGTGGTGGCCTAGTGATTAAAACACCAGCCTCTCAAGTATAAGTGTGCGGTTTCGATTCCAGCTCAGGCAAGTACCAATCTAACTTTTCTAAGTTATATGTACTTTCTAAGTATATCTTGGATATCTATGAATAATTAAAAGGTTAAGGAAAACATCTTGAGAAACCCGGACTTTAAGTCTGAAACCGACAACCCGCATTGAGCAAGCGTGGTGATTACGCTCAATCCTTCTCTGTATGAGAGGAGAACTGTGTCCAGCAGTGGGACGATAAAAATGTTGTTGATGATGATGATGATACAGTTTTGACGTCATGTTGTATCGGCGGCCTAGTGGTACCTATCAGCCGCGACTTACAAGATTTGAACCCCATCAGGCGCTTTTACTTTGTGTAAATTATATCATCACCACTGCTCTCAAAACGGTGAAGGAAAACATCGCGAGGAAACCGGCATACCATAGAGACAATAAAAAAATCTAAGAAATGTGACATCCACCAACCCACACTGGGCCAGCGTGGTAGAACACGGTCCACTCCTTCTCACCGAGAGGAGGCTTGTGTCCCAATAGTGGGAACGTTATAGGCTGATTATGTATGCTGACGACACGGTTGGCGGAGTTCCTAAAGCCACTGCCTCGAATCTTGCGGGCAGCGGGGCGGCGGCGTGTGAGCGGCAGGATCTTATGCGTAAAATCAAACGGACCGGTTCTCGAAAACAGCGGCGCGGCAGCGGGGCGGTGGCGGGCAGAGATCGGTGTACTTCTAGCGCTCGAATCTTGCGGGCAGCGAGCGGTGTTCTTTAAGTCAAGCGGTGATCGAGCGTTAGGAATATATTTGAATCAAAAAGATGTTGCCATCATTGTTCAGACATTTCTTTCGCGAATAAAAACTAATATCTCGTCGACATAATCGTGAACACAATACTACGCGGCTATAGTGACGCGCGATCTGCCCGCTAGTTTAGAGAACGGGTCTTCGATGCCCGCCCCGCCCGCGACGCCGCGCCGCCGCCGCCACCGCCCCGCTTCACGCAAGATTCGAGGCAGAGGCCTAAGCTGCACTGTGTGTCTTGTATGGCTTACAGACAGTTGTTCCAGCTCTGACGGTTTATACAACGTTTATTTTTTTTCTTTCCGAAACCTGAATGCACTTTGTTCAGAACAAGCAACTGAATCCATTCCAATAATTTTTACACTATGTCATATTTTTTCCCAAATATATTTAAAAAATATTGCAGTGTGGTTACCGAGCGCAACAATACAGTTCACAGCGGATCATAGTGTCCCAGGGCACCAGGTAACATAACGAGCTCGTAACTTTGAGATTTTTCATGATAGTTTCTTGAAATTTTGTACATATTTTTTTTTTACATAAAAATACTCACACACGACCACATACACTAGAGACACGTGTTTCCGGTTTCGCATATACAAAAAATTACGTTGTATATGTGAGTTTCGATGTAAAGAAAATCCTGTCTGATCTATGAAGGTATTGTTAGGTATCGTTAACTGATTCTAATAATGCCTACAAAGCCGAGCTAAACTTAAAAAAAAATCCCCTAAAAAAATAAATATTATTTCGAAAGAGCGAGGTAACTTAATGCATGTGCGGTAGGCAACACGTTAGGCATACATGCGGGGGTGAAAGGAGGCAGGGCAGGCGGCACGTGGTCGCATCGCTATTCGCTCCGTCACAAATGGTGTTGTCACCTTTTTAAAAAATACCTAATTTTGGGGAAGTTTGAATTAATTCATTATGTATTGTCACTATGTTGATTATGTAAAATGTCACATTTTATTTGGTTATATGTATACTTAACATTTATTATCCTTTTGGGTCGGACGAGGTTTTCTTTAAATATTATATATAATAGGAGTAATTAATTCCTAGTGTAGGGCAACTTTATTCTTTTCAATAAAAAGATCATCTACCTGTATCTTATTTCAAGAGTTTACAATCATGAGATTTTTTTCTGTATATTTTTGTTTATCTTCATATATTTTAATAAAAAGCCTCCCAAAAAGTATATTTTACATAAACCACAATATGTATACCTACCTAACATAGTTCAAAGGGCCTGAAAAACCGGAAAAATTGCTCGCAGAACAGAATAATGGTCGACAAGACAGAAACTTTCTGGAGTGGTTATTATCCCTGATTTTCAGTCCCTAGATTGTGACCCTGTATCTAAGTTCTACTTATTTGATAGACGCAAACTATGTTCATTATAGTCTTGTTCTCTTCATTCCAAATATATAACAGTACACAATATGAAATAGTATTATAACATACATTTGACGAACCGTTCGGTGCAGTGACTTAGCGATCAACTGCTACGCTGCGTGTCGCAGGTTCGATTCCCAACGTGACAACATATCTCTATGCCAGAGAGCAGCATAGAGAGCATATAGAGAGCCACATAGAGAGCGCAGTCGTGGTGGCCTAGTGGTTAAAACACCAGCCTCTCAAGTAAGAGTGTGCGGGTTTGATTCCCAGGTAAGTATCAATGTAAGTTTTCTAAATTATTTGTACTTTCTAGGTATATCTTGGACACCAAAGACTGAATAAAAGGTGAAGCAAAACATCTTGAGGAAACTAAGTCTGAAATCACCAACCTGTATTGAGCAAGCGCCTTGAACTTGAGGAGACCTGTGCCCAGCAGTGAGTCTATAAAAAGGTTGATGATGATGATAGAGAGCAGTGGTGATGAAATCATTTACACATAGGACTCAAACCTACGACCTACAACTTCTGAGTCGTGGTCGATACCACTTTGCCATCATTGCTCTATAATGCGAATAGTATATATAAAATAATTTTATATTGCATATACTATATGTAAAGAAAACCCTGTCCGACCCATAAGGATAATAAAGGTTAGGTAAACACTTGACCAAATATAATATAAATTTTTACGTAATCATCATAGTAACAATACTAATGAATTTTGAAATAATCTTTTTTTCCCGCGAACTAATTCCAACTTCCCCGAAATTTGTTAATTTTTATAATAATGACAACACCGGTATTATTATGAGCGAATAGCGATGCGACCACGTGCCGCATGCCCTGCCCCCCGCCGCCCGCGGAAGGGTTGCTTACCGCACATGTATTGAGTTACCTCTTTTTGCGAAATGATATTTATTTTTTAGGGGGATTTTTTTTAAGTTTAGCCCGCCTATGTGGGTATTAGTAGAATCAGTTATCGATACCTAAAAATACCTTCACGGATCGGACAGGGTTTTCTTTACATATAAAACCCTGTCCGATCCGTGAAGGTATTTTTAAAGATTATTTCAAAATTCATTAGTATGCGTCGCGTCCGTCGCACGAGATTATCACGGACATGCACACAAATAAAAATCAAGTGGTGTCAAATCCGCGCTGGCCACAGTTGGTCCACCCTTACCAATCCACTGCTCGCCGAACTAATAATGGAGGTTCTCACGTACAGGACAAAGATATGGTGACGCACCGTCATACTGGAACCATATTGACCACATTGACCATAATCACCTGATCACAACACAGCAGTTGCTACTTTCCATTAGCATGTTACATTACTCTACATTAGGAAACGACATGATCACACAATACACGAATAGTCTTCACGAGAGCGATGTTTACGCGCAACTGATAATTTAAAGTAAAAATGATTTTTCTTTTATAAAATTGTACCTACGCGGCTGGCCTCGCGGCATCCTTTGAGTAAATAGGGATGTGTAAATAATCAAAATATTGATTTTCGATGGAAACAATTTACTCGTCTATTTTTGTTATCGATTTAGTATTGTAGTTTCTCATTCTCATTCTAGATTCAACATCGCATGGAATGGTTTAGAACTTTTACAAAACTTAAATTAGTTAGGCACACTGCTGTAAATGAAAATCATGCCAAAGTTTTAATTATAAACACCCTACTAGCAACAAACTATACAGTATATATCAAAACCCTATTTAACACCCTTAACGTGTTATATAGATGAACTAACAAAATGTTTCCGAAAGCTATTGAAACCGTTTTAAAACCCTTTCAATTAAAGCGTAGGCCTGGTAAATTGATGAAGGGGGATTAACGTTAGTAATCAATTTGCATTTACGAGTAAATGGATCAAGAAGGGACATCCACACATGGACATGATAATTTATGATCATGATTAATATTTTCGGGTTCTCGATTGGCGACCACGCACCGGAAGACGCAGCGTGGGCAGGCCCTCGATAAGGTAGACCGACGAACTGGTGAAGGTCGCGGGAAACCACTGGATGCGGGAGGCGCAGGACCGGTCGTCATGGAGATCCTTGGGGGAGATCTATGTCCAGCAGTCGGTCTACCCTGTCGGGGGCCTACTCACGCAGCGTCTTCCGGTGCGTGGTCGCCATTTCAGAACCCGTCAGCCTCATCGGGCATCGGTCCTGTGGACAATATGCCCGGCTCACTGCAATTCTTCGGACTATGTCGGTTACTCCCGTTCTTCTGCCGATCTACTCATTTCTGATTTGATCAGGCAGTGAAACCCCAAGCATAGCCATGATTAGATCTTTACAATAATAAGTGAATCCCATTTCTTGCTTTGGAACCGGCATTCATTTCATTATTGCCGTGGTTTGACTCGATACTCTATAACCGCTTTATTTTTTCTGTGTACGAAACCTGAATACAGTTTGTTCGGAATAAGCAACTGAATCGATTCCAATCATTTCTACACCATGTTATATTTTTTCCCAAATACGTTTAGAAATTTTTGCAGTGTGGTTACCGAGCGCGCTACACAGCTGACAGTAGATCATAGTACTAGACGCACAGTGAGACAGGGCCTCCCGCCCTGCGCTTCTGCAGGCACGGGCGGGCGAGCGCGGAGCGGTGCATTGACCATATTCTTATTGGGACAACCACGTAAGATAACAAGCTCATAATTTTTTGGTATTTCATGATATTTTTTTCAATACTGGACACGTGTTTCGGGTTTCGCGTAAACAAAAAATAGCGTTGTATATAATAATATAAATTCAGTTTATTTAAAGTAGATTTCCTTATTAGATTTTCAACTTTATCTCCAAAGAATTAAGGCTCAAGATTGATTGGGAATATCTGACAGTTTGGGGTAGCTTGATCTGCTGTGCGTCCGTACAAACAAATACATGAAAGATAACATACCAGATAACAAAAATTAACACACACAAACACATACACCAATTTAACACAGCAGCAATATGTCACTGCATTGCTGAATATAAGGATAATCCAGTCTGTTGGCAATCATCGCGAGGACAGAGTTGGCGTTATATGTAGTCGGTCTTGGTACGTAATCCAACACACGAGAACAATTTTGAAATCTAAAATAAACCTTTTATGTTCTTTGCAGATTCGAGACGAGAGGCCTAAAGGATATAGCTTTAGGTAAGTATAATAATATATGTAATAAGAACAACAGTAGAGAAGTAATATTTACTTAAATTGAATTATTTACAAAATTAATACATTATCCGTTTATTACAATAGGGATGTATCCAAGGTATGAAAATCAAAAAAATAATTAGTACGTCTTATAGATAATAAGAAAAATAAGACCCGTATTTTTTATTTTGTCGAAATTACCAAAAACTACTGGGACTACTACGTATGAAAGTTACGGAGTTGGGGCTAATTACTTGTATTTGGTATATTTTGTACCACGGCGTGACGTCATGGGACATTTCAAATCAGTATACCGTGCTAAGTATTTGAATGAAAGAAAAAATAAAAAATACGAATTCAATATTTTTATAAATCTGTCTCATGGACATTAATTTATTTTTTAGAATACAGCCCAATCGTCATAATGTGACACTTTTATGATATATACCACGACAAATCTGAGACCCTAATTTGCTTAGGCTGAGAATCAGCACTTTTTAAACGTCAAAATTACATAAGACAGTCCCCCAAAACGCCCGCCCTTCGCCACTTCCTAGTTCTTTCGCTGAGAAAAACAAGCGGCGGAACAAACTCCCGAGCAACACAGCTGTTTGTTCAGTTAAAAAAATAAACACCTCATTTCATACAGTATCAACAAACCATACCATAAGTTAGTTAGCCTCGAAAATATACCAGTGAAGTAAAAAAAAAAAATAGGAATGTGAATAAGTAAAAAATTATCACCTAAATGAAAGCCAGGCATACGTCATATTCATGCATCGTAAAATATAAAACAAATATGAAATCTTATATGTGTAAGGATCATCCTAATCTCACAAACTACTCGAGGGAATCGATAATTCAAAACTTCCTTTGTTTTTAATTAAATTACGTT
The DNA here is from genome assembly GCA_017933935.1 of Sesamia nonagrioides. Lineage (NCBI taxonomy): Eukaryota > Metazoa > Arthropoda > Insecta > Lepidoptera > Noctuidae > Sesamia > Sesamia nonagrioides. The sequence goes on from JADWQK010001804.1 coordinate 13,647, forward strand.
CCAATTACAAACACTAATCGTTGTGTATGAATAGGCCGGCCCTTTCCTCTCACAACGAATTATGTTTCAAGATCCTTGTTACCCGAAACCCTGTTGTTCTTCAATTGCGAACTAACTCTTCACAGACATCTTGACGTGATCCGATGGTGATACCAAAAAGTAATTGTTTCCGAGATAAAGCAAACATCTTAGAATGTTCTAGACTCAAGGAGTTTCGGAAACACTTCGGACGGTATAGTCCGATTAGTTTTGCTGAATGCACTCTAGGTTCCGAAGTTTGGTGTTGTGTTCGGTCTTTGTCGGCTTTTGTTTGAGATTCAAGGAATATATTTCTGCTTGCCATGGTTTTGTAAGACAATATATTCCTTATAAAATCATAAAAAAGGTCTTTACGGATTTCATTTCTTGTGCATTCCGATACACATTCACGGTTCCAGTAGAAGTCAGCCTCCATGAAGAGTCAGCTAAACTGAAAAAAAAGGTAAATGGGCACAATCGGCACTTTTCATAAAAAAAAGTGGATAGTGGACTGTATTAAAACTCATCGCATAATGTTCTTTTCTCGAAATGTCCTTTCTCATAATGTCCTTTTTTCGAATACATATGTATTTGTTTACTACTGCGTAGTAAATGGTTTGAAGTAACTTGTGTGAACACTAATCTGGTTGAAATAAAAACAACTACCGTGTCCTGATCTTAAGCCTGATCTTAAGAAAATTCTAGAATAACAACAATACAACACACAGATACGTATTTACAACAAATACCGAAATCTCTCGGTGGTAGGCCATAATATCGGCTGCCGGCAGAAGTTACCACCCACCCGACAAAGTCTTGCCGACAAGTGATTAGTCGTGATCCGGCATGATGTCTGGTGAAGCCGTACGGAAGGCGGGTCTGAGAAGTTGTGTTGCGATGTGTGCCGGGTAGGATGCACAAAATGTTGTTGTGTCGAGAGTTTGGTCGTGTAGGGTCTCCAGATCAATCTCCCTCTGGCGCAACAGCATCGTTGGTCTTGTTGTTGGGCTTAACATTGCATCACCTCGCTCATCTGCCGTCTTCCTTTCTATTCACTAAGTTTTTTTTTAAGTGAATAGGGTTAATAAACTAGCGCTTCATCACCAACGATTGCATCACTGTTTACTATCAGGCGGGATTGCGGTCAAGCACTAGTTAAATTATTAAAAAAAAAAATATCACTCTCAGTAAAATAACTTTGGCGCCGATTCCTTTATCGATAAACTAAAATAAATTTAAGATCATTGCATTTTCATCTTTTTGTTTCATTTTGAAAATTACTGAAGATTAAATATTGGTTTAGTCCTGTCAATTTAAGATACTGCATAGACAATTTAAGATACTGCATAGACAATTTAAGATACTGCATAGACAATTTAAGATACTGCATAGACAATTTAAGATACTGCATAGACAATTTAAGATACTGCATAGACAATTTAAGATACTGCATAGACAATTTAAGATACTGCATAGACAATTTAAGATACTGCATAGACAGTTAAGGCGCGATTAAAAACATGACTACTAAAAGTATGTCAATCTACTTCAGGCGCGGACTAATTTGACAGAACTAGTTAATGTTTATTTTCTATCCTTTTCATAATGGAATAGAAAAAAAAAAAGATGCAAACTCAAATTTTAAAATAAATTTGAGTTCAGTGCAACTTTTTCTTTATATATAAATAAATATGTACGCACAAATCATACAGATTGAGCTAGCCCCAAAGTAAGTTCTGTTACGAATGGACCTTATGTCGATGGCATAAGGTTCAATATCGCGTGACATGCAGTGTGTCACTTTTAAGCCCTATTTCCGCAGATCTAGACATTTTCTAGGCACAATAATGAAACGCATTGCTAGACTTAGGACGGCCTATCGAATGGTACAGGTCTCAACAGTTTTGTCAACCAAGTGTCGACATCGAAATTTCCAGAAACCCGTTTCCGGGAACTACCGTAGGTACTTACTTGGCCGGTGACCTCGAAGTTATGCAGTATTATTATTACGCCTAGAGGATTCTGGAATGTTCGATCAGCTGGCCTATATATACCGCCGCGACGCCGGCGCAGAGTCAGTCTACACTCGACTAGCGATACGAAAACAGCGACAGTTAAGAAGCGATCTTAAAGAAGATCTACTGCGACAATTGTAACGAGAACTTCTAGTACTACGTGAAGTAACATCTGTAGTGTTATTGTGTGCTTACAACACGGACTTCGTGGACCTAAGGGAAGACTTCGGTACAACGTCAGCGACATTCTACTTGTCATTGCCTACAATCGACTGTACCTTCGTTGCCAATAAACTTCGTAACCCTTAACCGGCGTTTTAGTACCCCTAGCCCGTAACAGTTCAAGACTTGTGTTATGGGATACTAACTCAACGATACTATATTTATAATAGATACATATATAGATAAACATCCAAGACCCAGGCCAATCAGGAAAAGATCGTTTTCCATCATGACCTGGCCGGGGATCGAACCCGGGGCCTCCATGTCGCAGATGTTGACCACTGCGCCACGGAGGTCGATATTTAATATGTGAACAAAGGAATCATTGATTCTGTTATTTTTTTCCCTTATTTTTAAGGTTTGCTATTATTGTGACAATAGGAAACTCCAAAATTTTCCTAAATAAAGGAATTTCATCACTCAACTTTCTTCACAATAGGCTCCAAAAAGTTTCGATACCGATTTTCACCTTCGATACCATCCACCTTCATAGCGATATGCCTTCCGTGAGCAAAGCCAACAAACCGGATAAATTCTCCAAAAACTTGCTCCCGAAATTCCTTTGACCTAAATCAGAAACACCTTTAAATATTGTCTTTTTAGGGCGTTGTGACTCGAAAACATCATTGATATTTTTTTTCGTTTTTCGCTTCCTCTTTTATACCGCGTACATCGAGGGACTGGAACAATTTGCCGGCGACGGTGTTTCCGTCACATTAAAATTTAAGTGTATTCAAGGCTAGAGTGAATAGGCTCTTAATAAACTAGCGCGCTTTACCATCAATGATCGCATCACTGCTTACCATCAGGCGGGATTGCGGTCATCACTAGTTTATAACTTATACAGTATGTTAACTAACAGAGGGCGTTCCCGTTAACCCGAAATAGTATAGCATACATACATGCTAAAAAAAATATTTCCATTCGAAAACAAAATGTTTTAAATTTTTTTCCAATATGAAAATATTCAATAAAAATTTTAAATTGACATGTAAAAGAAACACACTGTACACGCGAACATGAAAGATGGCAACGTCGCAATTTATTTATACATGACGACTACTATTTTGATTTAAAACAGGAGGTTTCAAATTTATTTCCAATTAGAATTTTATTTATTCGGATTTTTTTATGCTTATTTTTCTATGCTGATAATTTTATTTTAATCTATTAATGATATATATTAACGAGTTTAAGGGAACGCCCTCTGTTATTTAACATACTGTATAATAAAAAAAAAAAGATATGTGATGAACTGTTTCTAGTTACAACATGGGATTTATAGAATTTTTTGTGTGTGGTTCCTATGCAATTTTAAGGAAATTATTATGTAAATAGTTTATCATTTAAAAAAAAAGGATTTATAGAAATCGCCAAGTATTCTGGTAGTCGTAAGTCACTTCCAAGTCAATTTGGTTCCTAGATCAAACTTAGCCTATTTCCTATGGGAAATTCTCGTAGACGCGTAGATACAGATAAGTTGATTCAATAGTCAGGCGAGACGGGCATTATGTAAACATTGATGGAAATTTTCTTAATTTTTTGAATTTAGAAGAAGATTCATTATTCAGATCATAATGAATCTTTAATAGATTGGTGTAGTAGAAAAAAAAAAAACAGGATTAGTAAAATGGTGATGTTGGTAACGATGATTTTGATATATCTTAGGAATGTACAATGAGATGATGCCAATTCAAATTAAGAAGCATAATATTTAGAAAAAAAATTCAGACGTATATTTAAAAAACGAACGTCTATGTTCCATAGAGCTAAACTAATTTAAACCAACTTTTTATTTGCCACGCATCTGTCAGCTTTGGCAGGTGCCAACTGTTTTTATTTTTTTTGGTTCAATTCTTTCCGTTCTTCTGAACGGAAAAGGCAAAGGCATAGTACGCCATCCAGCCTAGTCTTCAGTAAATATTTTCTTGAGTAAACTTCTATCCTAACTTATCCTAATTAATCCTAACTTATTCTAGCTTATTCTAAACTTATCTAACTAATCTAACTCCTTTCGTTTCCCGCGTGTGGCCGATTAGGGGTGGTTTAGCGTAAACACATGATGTGGCCACTATGCTACAATATTTCACTGTTCTTTATGAATTATTCACTGAATGCACTTTTTACTACATAAATCACGTGCTTTTATTTAGTAAACAACACTATAAATAATTTTAAAAGTCCAATGAAATATGAGCGTGACACTCATCTTGACATTCCCGCCAAAAAAAAAAAGCGTGCCACCTGAATGTAAACGGCTACATTGCACAGTTTTCTTTTTTTTTGAGTGGATAAGGAACTTTTAGTAACATATACCCACCCTTGTTCCACCCTCTAGTTGCGTGCCTGGGGCCATGGTATCTTTTTCGCAAATCCCGCGGCCCTAACAGGCAATTGTTCTAGTGGGCCCCGTCAAGGGCGCACGGCTCCAATTGATTGTTACATATGGAGGAAAACCGGCAATAAATTTCACGCTTACTATTTTATTTACCTATACTAAAAATATCCTTATTTTCTCTTGTACCTAGTAAACTATTGTTACGAATGCACATTATGCCAATCGCATAAGGTTCAATATTGCATGACATGTGTTACGTAAATTTCAAGCCCTATTTCTTGAGACCTAGGTATTGTAGAGGTACGATCTAAAAACGCATTGCTAGGCCAAAGATGATCTATCAGACGGTATAGATTTCATAAATATTGACAACGAAAGGTCGACATCGAAATTTCTAGAAACACGTCTCTTGTGAACTACCTGAAACTAGCTTTTTTTATATACACACATCAAAAGTGTCTAGGGATCAACATATATTTTTGCAATAACTTTTCTCCTGATTGATATTAATTAAAATTTTCTTTAAGGATTCATCAAATAAAGTGTTTTCGTTTGTCACAGTAACGATAAACCAAGTCACCTTTGCATTAATAAAGAAATTTGCCATTTTCCTAATAAAGGGATATTTGACATTTGAACCACTAACACAAAAGTTCGAAAAAAAGACTGAAATAACAGTTTTCTCTTAAATTTTATTGGGTAACTTAAACAATTAATAATCCGTGTTTCTACCGCGAACACTAACAACACAAGAACATCGGTTTGGCATACTCAAAATGAGTTCATCCAAATCACGCTGTGGAATGGCCGCCCATGTTCGTTGCAACAACAAAAAAAGGTCTTCTTGCGACTGGATACCCTCCATATTCGGCAGAGCTCTTCTCTGTAGCATATCCCATGCATGCTCAATCGGGTTCAAGTCTGGCGACTGAGCAGGCCAGGGCAGGACATTGATGTTAGCTGCGGCGAGAGTCTGTCTTACAACTCTTGCGGTGTGCGGTCGTGCATTATCATGCATTAACTGAAATAAGGGACCGATTTGCACTTGTAGAGGAACGATGACGTCTGATACAATCGTTTCAGCATAAATTTGAGCGTTGAGGTTGCCTCTGATCCAAATCAACTCAGTTCTTCCGCCGATCCAAATACCCGCCCATACCATGATGGTTCCACCACTATAAGGATGGACTTCCTGGCAGGATTTTAATCGCTGTTGGCGTCCAGGGGTTCTCCAGTGTCGTATACGTCTTGTATCCGGTCTCATACCAAAACGAGACTCATCAGAAAAGCACACGAAACGCCATTGTTCTTCTGCCCAATTTCTGTGTTCAAGAGCCCATTGATATCGAATCCTACGATTGTGCATTGCTATAGGTGGTACCCGTAGCGGTCTTCGGGAATGAAGGTTCACTTCATGCAAGCGGTTTCTGACTGTTTGGTCGCTAATTAAGTTCCCTGAAGAGTGATGAAGCCTCACGGCTAACATCATGGCGGTTATTGTTGGAGCTCTTCGAGTTAAGATTTGAATGTATCGGTCTTGTCTCCGTGTGGTGCAGCGATACCGTCCTCCATGGCGCTCAGCCACGGTACCAGTGCTTCGGTAACGTGTCCAAAGTCGACTGATAACACTCTGACTTGTATTCAGAGCTAAAGCCACAGTACGTTGCCGGGAACCAGCTTCTATCATTCCCACGGCTCTGAGCATTTCTTCCCTGCTTAAATGACGTCGCCGCTCCATAATAACGTTGGTTTAATCAGTAGTAGGGAAACAGTAGCACTAATAATGTCTTCAATGCGTTGTATGTTTTTATAGGGAAAATATTGACAGCTGATTTTCATCTTTTACTCGAATTTGATTCACAGTTCCTGATTCAAATTATGAAATGCACCAAAAAGGATCCATATAAATTTATAAAATCATAAATTTATTACAAAGCCACATCTCAATCTCAAGAAATCCGCATAAAAATGCTTGATCCCTAGACACTTTTGATGTGTGTATATATGTTACAAACTAACGCTTGACCGCAATCCCGCCTGATGGTAAGCGGTGATGCGATCGTTGGTGGTAAAGCGCGCTATTTTCATCATCATCATTTCAGCCGAAAGACGTCCACTGCTGGACATAGGCCACCCCCAAGGATCTCCACGACGACCAGTCCTGCGCCTCCCGCATCCAGCGGTTTCCCGCGACCTTCACCAGTTAGGTAATTCAGAGCCTATTCACTCTAGCCTTGAAGACACTTAAATTGTAGTCCGACGGAAACACCGACGCTGGCAAATTGTTCCAGTCCCTCGATGTACGCGGTATAAAAGAGGAAGCGAAACGCTTCGTCCGGATCGCAGTGGTGTCAACAACGTACGGGTGGAAACTCGCCGTACGACGGGTCGTCCGATGGTGGAACGGAGATGGGGGAATTAAATCATGCAATTCCCTTGCACACTCACCAGAATGCATCCTATAGAAGACCGAAAGGCTGGCTACTCTACACCTGTGCTTCAGGCTTTGGAGACCGTTTCGAGTTAAGTCTGGGTCGCTAATCAGCCTCTTCGCACGCCTCTCCACTGAATCCAAAATAGCCAGGTGACATTTCGCAGCACCAACCCAAATGTGGCTGCAGTACTCCACACACGAGCGGACCTGTGCTTTGTACAACATTAGAAGCTGCCCCGGTGTGAATTCAGCCGGACCAAAGTTTAGGTTCGAGGAAATCTCAACTCCCAAAAGCTGAAGGCGGTCGGTGCACTCCAAGGATACATTCTGAAAGTAGGAGCTATGACGGTGATAAATTAATTTACCTAGAGGTTGGAGTAATGACAAATATAGAAGCAGAGGAGTAATTCTGTTTATAGTGTCACGGGCTAGGGGTATTTAAATGGCGATTAAGAGTTACGAAGTTTATCGGCAACGAAGGTACGGTCGATAATAGGCTATGACAAGTAGAACGTAACTACGTTATTCGTATCCATTTTTTACGAGACTTCGGTGCGACATCAACTGATGTCGCACCGAAGTCTTTCTTTATGTCCACGAAGTCCGTGTCACAACAACAGTGCAGAAGGCACCCGATGTAGCAGTTGCAGTTATCCTTGTAGATGTTCGTACCTACTTATCGCTGGTTTCGCTTCGATAGTCAAATGCACACTGACTCATCCTTGCACTTTGGATTTAGAGAAGAGGCGTGCGAAAAGCGCACGCTACAATTTGAGTGTCTTTAAGGCTAGAGTGAATAGGCTCTTAATAAACTAGCGCGCTTTACCATCGACGAGCGCACACTGCTTTCCATCAGGCGGGATTGCGGTTAAGCGCTAGTTTATAATTAAAAAAAAAATCTTAACCCATGTCGGTGTACAATGTACATTTAATATGTTGAGCAACTTGCCTAGCACGGTTACTACGCAAGTTTCTCAACATATTACGTACGTAACGTTATTAAACAGACACTGAGTGGTGTTGGATACTCACCTAGGTAGTAAGGTTTTGGGCAGAGGTCAAACATATACTCGAGGAGTCAGGCAACGAGTGGCTAATTTTATAGGTACTCGTTTTTTGAAGAAATCAAATACTAGTTTATAATAATAAAAAAAAAAAACGAAAGTTATTTCGTAAGTCTGATATTACAGAATACAATGTTGATAATTACTGTTGACCCTGAAGTTCTGGTTTCTGAACGATGCTCTTGAACATCAACTACATAGTCTCAGGGGATTGGACCGTAAGTCCGTGAAGGTTATATTAGGGTAGAGATTTACTGGAGATTATAATATGTAGTGACACTTGGGTGTTAAGCCAGTAATGGATAAGTTTTCGCATATATTAGAGTTATTCGGAGCCAAACTGCCCTGGCATACGACGCTTTCTGTTACCATTATTGATTTTTGCAACTGCCCATCAATGTGGCATCGCGTTAGCCCGTATCCACAGCAAACGTATGCCGTGAAAGTAACTCTGTTTTTCTGTCTGTTATAGTTCACGTCTTGGCAAGCTTTGATTGAACGCATACCAGTTAATTAAAACATTTTAAACTCTAACTCTCTCTAACTAAATTTTTAAGTCTAACTGCAATGCTTCAATGTCGCCTTCGGGTTGTGGAGGTCAGACGGCAGTCGCTCCACGGAAAATGTCGAAGTTTAGTCATATCAGCAGTTGGACTGGTAAAGCGGACTCCAGACTCCAAAGCTGAAAAGGCTTCGGATGCGACTGGGATTAAGGCTGGGATGATGATGAGACTCAGAGTCTATTACATATTATAATGTTCCCACTCCTGGGACACAGGCCTCATCTCGGTGAAAGGATGTGGGCCTTAATCTACCACGCCGTCTCAGTGCGGGTTAGTAGATGTCACATGTCTTCGAAGTTTTGCCTCTAGGACATGACGGTTTCCTCACGATGTATTCGTTCATCGTTTTGAGAGCAGTGGTGATATAGTGGCCAGTAATAATAGAGCGCAAAGGTAACATTCTTTGTCTAGCCTACCTTTGAGAGGATTTATCTATACTAATATATAAAGCTGAAGAGTTTGTTTGTTTGTTTGAACGCGTTAATCTCAGGAACTGAGTACTGGTCCGATTTGAAAAATTCTTTATGCATTGGATAGCCCATTAATTCAGGATGGCTTTAGGCAATATAACATAAAACTGCGACTAATAGCAGCTCCCCATATCTATTGAAAAAAATGCGGGTGAAACCTAGTGGCGCAACTAGTGTACAATACATCCAAAAAGGTGAGAAAATGAATACACAAAGAAGGTAAAAAGATATATTGACAGATTCATAAGATAAACACCTTTTATATTATTCTTTTTTTTTGTTCTGGATGGGAAATCATCAAATGACTTCTCCCGCTCTGGGCGGAACGGAAGAGCGTGTCAGAATTTTACTGACTAAAACCCACCCGTGTTCCTTCACTTGCCTGTGCCCCAGGGCCATGGATTTTTTATAACCAACCCGCAACCCTGACCCAGAAAGCATCGGTCTTCGTGGACCCGTGCTGACATCTCTTTGAGGGGCGCGTGAAACACAACGCGCCGTCGACACTGGCCTGGTCCTTTCCGGGTGGGGAGCTACCCGCTGTTCTCCAAACTTTCATATTAACCTACTGTATGCTTAAGTTTATTGACAAAACTTTTTAAATATGAACAGTGAACACTGAACTATGCTTCGGAATGAAAAACGCGACGAAATAGGTGCTCGCTGTGAATACAATGTGCTGAGAAGAATTAAACAGTTCTGGAAAGGATAGGATTTTTAGTGTGTTCCATTTTCGTATTTTTTTAATTTTGGAAACATTAAATTTGGTATATCGTATATGTATTTAAGTTCAATGCATCTTTTTCCTTTAAGATAAGATTTAGTTTAATCCTGCCCAAGTAGTCCGCGCCTGAGTTATATTGAAGTATTATTAGTAGCCACGTTTTTAACTGCGTCTAAACAATGTATAAAGTCTCTTAATTTGACAGTACTAAACTAAATACTAAATCCTTTATTACACCAACAAACACATTATACAACTTTATAAAGTACTCTGACGACTTAATAATTGCTTAACTTTAGAGCCTTATGCTTAATGGCGGGGCGTTTATTAGCATAGTTGGAGTTAACACGAGTTTAGATCCAGTAATGATTGGGATTTATTGGGGCCGGATGAAGGTCGGAACATGTTAACAGCACACAATCGAAAAAGAACAAATTCATTTGTTTTCCCGTTTAAAATCATCGCTGATTCACACCAATCACACCTCGTCTCAGGTTGACTTTCGAAATACTAAACAGAGTCCATAGTAGAAGGGCATAATACCATATCTTTAATACAGCTGGCACCAACTGAAGGTTCTTCATCAGATACTTAAGACTTAATTGAATGAAACGGCCCACTAAAGTTGGATATTTTTTGTAAAGGCGGTCCGTCAATCTTTAATAGTTTGGTTGGGCTCTTGTGTTTTCTAATCAGCGCACCAGGTACTCCAGATCTTCAATGAACCGAGTTTTTATAGTTTCCCCTTTATTTGACTATAAAACCCTAACTCTGTACCAAATTTCAGCTCACTGAGTTTATGGGAAGTACTAGTTCTATTTTAATGATCATGAGTGAGTGAGTGTCATAAACACGAAACTTTACTTTCGCTTAACTTCCAACTAAATAACCTACAGACTTGAAATTGTGGATTTTTAGTATGTGATTATAACTTACTGTGTGACGAAAATTTCTGCGTTATGGTTTAATCCAGAGGTTCTCAAATAGGGGCCTGAAAATGCGGCGAAATGGTTCCAGTAAAGGATGGTACGGCAGTGTGTGCTTCGCGCTCGACTTGATCTAATATGAATTCTAAGCTTAGCGTTATAAAATTTACTTAATCAGAAAACTACCGAGAAAAGTTGTCTGAAGTGATCTTAATTAAAGTGAGCACTTCAATTTACTTATTCTGTGAGTTATGTCGACAACTTTGGTTTTCTACCGGATCACCTCGTTGCGGATTCGATCCCTGAGAGAGACACCAAGCATAACCCGTTCCTTAGCTTGCTAAGCGACCTTGAATTTATGGACGAGCATTACGTGAATGATCATATTTCCGCTCCGTCTGTTTCCTCATCATTTCAGGCGAAAGAAGTCCACTGCTAGACATAGGCCTTCTTCAAGGATCTTGATGACGATCAATCCTGCGCCTCCCGCTTCCAGCGGTTTCCCGCAACCTTCGTCAGGTCGTCGGTCTACCTTGTTAGGGGTCTACCCACGCTGCGTCTTCCGGTTCGCGGTCGCCACTCGGGCATCGATCCTACGAGCAATGTGCCCTGCCGCAGTGGGCACTTAAGTGTTGCATTTTTTCTGACTATGTCGGTTACTCTCGCTCTTATGCGAATCTCCTCATTTCTGATTTGATCACGCAATGAAACCCCAAGCATAGCCGTTTCCATTGCTATTATCCGTTTCCTACCCGCTGTTAACATCACAATTTCTATACCCACATTAAATCACATAAAACCCATTTCAATTACAATAGAATGTGCTCGACGCATACTCATTATAAACGACAATGCATCATAGACATCTATAGTTCACCACTGGTCGTACGTCGCTGCCGTTGTTCAAAGCCTTACTACCTAACGAGAATCCCGTTTTAGACTTATAATTAAAGGATATCGTACGTGTTGAGGCAGCAATTCTTTTGAAGGTCCTTGGTTGGAAGGATTAAAGAGAAGGTAGATTAAAAGACGGTTCGGTGTTTTTAATGCGGGTTTGAATTATTTCCTGTGAGTTTTTAAATCAAAAGAATCTGTATATGGCCGTTGCTTCACCTAAAATTCAACTGCATCCGAGTTGCTTAGAAGCCAATTTCAACTTACTAGGGAAAAGGCTAGACTTGTGATGATGTAGGATTATTACATGAAATCAAATATCAAGATATGGAATCGTAACAAAATGATAAGATTAGTGTTGAAATGATTGTGAATTAACCTTTATAATATGATCAAGTAAAACACTCTAATATATAGGGCAGCTTCCAATGTTGTACAAAGCACAGGTCCGCTCGTGTGTGGAGTACTGCAGCCACATTTGGGTTGGTGCTGCGAAATGTCACCTGCTAATTGGGGACCCAGATTTAACTCAAAACGGTCTCAAAAGTGGCAAGGCTTTTGAGATCATTTTGAGCTAAATCTGGGTTAGTCCAAAGTAGCCAGATGGCATTTTGCAACACCAGCCCAAATGTGGCAGCAGTATTCCATACACGAACAGACAACGACACACGAACGGACAAGATCTACAAGAATCTACCAATAATGTTACGATTTCAATTAAATAATACATAACTACCTTCTACGTATGTCTACTATAATAGAAGCAACCGTGAACTATATATCTGTACTCTACGAAATATATACATACACATATTATATAATTCAGACGAGTCTGTTATGTCAGTTCTCCTTCACAGCTTAATTACTAGCGAGAAGTGAAGGACGGGTCTTTCAGTCACTGTCTCATGTAATTTAATGTTCACAAAGTGAAAGTGCTGATTCTCAGACTAGTATGAATGAATGAGGTTTAATTTTGATTAGACAACCTTTTTTTTATAAATTCAGTTTTCTTTTCTACATTTTTGTCGTAGTAATCTTTTCACAATCAGTGATTTTCTCTTTTGTTTCTTGCGTTGCATTGTTACAAGTGCCTCTTATTATTTCCATATCGACATTTTTGCTCTTTAAAATAAAATCTTATGGTGTGGAAAATAAATTTGTCAGTCAGCAAGGTGGGAAGCTGACCTAATTGTTAGTTGCACCTGACGTACTGGAGTATACGATCAAAACCACTAACTTATATTTGAGTTAAAACTTTAATGATAAAGTTAAACATATTCCGCCAAGCGATTCGTCGTGTTCCGGCATGATGTCTGGTGAAGCCGTACGGAGGACGGGTTTGAGCAGTTGTGATGCAATGTGTGGCGGGTACGATGCACCAAATGTGTTGTGTCAGGAGTTTGGTCGTGGAGAGTCTCCAGATCAATCTCCCTCTAGCGCAGCATCGTTTGGTCGTGTTGGTCTTGGGTTTAACATTGCATCACCTCGCTCAACTGCCGTCATCCTTCCTATTCCTAAGTTTTCTAAGTGAATAGGCTTAATAAACTAGTGCGCTTTACCATCAACGATTGCATCACTGCTTACCATCAGGCGGGATTGCAGTCAAGCACTAGTATACAATTATTAAAAAAAAAAATTCTTTACATTTTAATGGCACGGAATTTAGTGGAAAAGTTTTGATATTAAAGACATTCAATAGAATTTTGACAGATCAACAACATTTCTTTGCAGAAATTTTTCGAATATATGTCGCAAAGGATTAGCAATATGCTTTAAAATGATTCAAATTGCTACTAAAAGTTATGTTTGGATTGTGTTAAGAACAAAGACGAGAGGGAATCATTGGCTAGGGAGTTTGATTTGAACATGTGGGACGTTGGACTTATCCTAAATATTTTGGCTCATCCAAAATCAGAAAGGATTAAACGCATAGTTTATCTTAATTCAGAACTCTAGGCAGTGATTCCATCTCTTATTATGTTATATTGTGTTATTGTGTTAAATGTATATAATAATTGTGTTGTGTGATGTAAACACACTTTATTTTTTTTATTGGTTGTAAACTTAGTATAAGGTACAATGGGGTTGACGTATCCGTGTGGATAAAAACCCTTTTTATATAAAGAGAATAAAAAAAATAGTTATATTGTTACGCAATCAGGGTGCTAAAGAGTCTGTATTGATCATTTCATCAACACTTTAGTTACTACATACTTAATATCTATACTTTAGTTATAGGTACTTATAATACTTATTTTATACCGCTTACATCGAGAGACTGGAACAATTTGCCAGTGGCGATGTTTCGCATCGCCACTGGCAAATTGTTCCAGTCTCTAGTAGGACTATAATTTAAGTGTCTTCAAGGATAGAGTGAATAGGCTCTTAATAAACTAGCGCCTAGCGCATTACCATCAACGATTCCATCACTGCTTGTCATCAGGCGGGGTTGCGTTCAAGTTAAAAAAAAAAGGAATCTTTTTTATGGAATAAACAGTGCTCATCAAGCCGGTTTTTTTTTTTTTTTTTAATAGTTATAAACTAGTGCTTGACTGCAATCCCGCCTGATGGTAAGCAGTGATGCAATCGTTGATGGTAAAGCACACTAGCTTATTAAGCCTATTCACTCAAAAAACTGAGTGAATAGGAAGGAAGACGGCAGTTGAGCGAGGTGATGCAATGTTTAACCCAACAACACGACCAACGATGCTGCGCCAGAGGATGATCTGGAGAGCCTTCACGACCAAACTCCCGACACAACAACATTAGGCACATCGTACCCAGCACACATCGCAACACAACTGCTCAGGCCCGTTCTCCGTACGGCTTCACCAGACATCATGCCGGAACACGACGAATCGCTTGGCGGCAAGACTTTGTCTGGTGGGTGGTAACTTATGCCGGCGGCTGATGTTGTTGCCTACCACCGAGAAAACCAGTTTCTTAGAATTCTGGCAAGATGGAAGTGCAGAAATCATAAGCGTCAAGAAAGAATGGCTGTTTCACAGATTATCATCAAACGAAACAATAGCTCGGATTTTCTTGTTCATAAACTAAATTAAATTTAAGTTAAGTGCATCCTTTTTTTCTATTAAAATAAGAAAAGGACAGAAGATAGTTTTTTTTCTTTTACATATTATAAACCAGCGCTTGACCGCAATCCTGCCTGATGGTAAGCAGTGACGCAATCGTTGATGGTAAAGCGCACTAGTTTATTAAGAGCCTATTCACTCTAGCCTTGAAGACACTCAAATTGTAGTCCGACGGAAACGCCGCCGCTGGCAAATTGTTCCATTCCCTCGATGTACGCGGTATAAAGGAGGAGGCGAAACGCTTCGTCCGGATCGTAGTGGTGTTAACAACGTAAGGGTGGAAACCAGCCGTACGACGGGTTTTCGGCGGGGCAATTCCCTCGCACACTCCCCGAAATGCATCCTATAGAACACCGAAAGGCTGGCTACTCTACGCCTGTGCTCTAGGCTTTGGAGACCAACTCGTGTTAGATCAGGGTCACCAATCAGCCTCTTTGCACGTCTCTCCACTGAATCCAAAGTGGCCAGGTGACACTTGGCAGCACCAGCCCAAATGTGGCTGCAGTACTCCACACACGAACGGACCTGTGCTTTGTATAACATTAGAAACTGCCCAGGTGTGAAGTACTGCCGGACCATTGCGATAACGCCAAGTTTCCTGGCAGCCACCCTGGCCTTGGACTCAATGAACCGCCCAAAGTTAAGGTTCGAGGAAATCTCAACTCCCAAGAGCTGAAGGCGGTCGGAACACTCCAAGGACACACATCGAAAAGTAGGGGCCAAGGTGAACGGGCTCCTTTTGGCGGTGAAAAGACACGCCTGTGTTTTGGCGGCATTGAATGCTACAAGATTGGCATTGCCCCATTCGGAGACTGCCTGCAGTGCAACACTCGTTCGCTTAACCATGGCCTCTCTTCTCTTTCGAGAAATGTGTTAGTTTGGATATGTCAAATTAGTCCGCGCCTGATGTAAGTTGACGTATTTTTGGTCGCCACGTTTGTAATCGTGTCTACACTATCTACGGGGTGTCTTAATTTGACAGGATTTAACTAAAATGTTATGTTCTCGGTGGTAGGCCATAACATCGGCTGCTGGCGGAAGTGACCACCCACCAGACAAAGTCTTGTCGCCAAGCGATTCGTCGTGTTCCGGCATGATATCTGGTGAAGCCCTACGGAGGACGGGTCTGAGCATTTGTGTTGCGATGTGTGGCGGGTACGATGCGCCAAATGTTGTTGTCTCGGGAGTTTGGTCGTGGAGAGTCTCCAGATCAATCTCCCTCTAGCGCAGCATCGTTTGGTGGTGTTGGTCTTGGGTTTAACATTGCATCACCTCGGTCAACTGCCGTCATCCTTCCTATTCCTAAGTTTTTTAAGTGAATAGGCTTAATAAACTAGTGCGCTTTACACTCAACGATTGCATCCCTGCTTACCATCAGGGGGGATTCCAGTCAAGCACTAGTTTATAAATATTAAAAAAAAAAAAGTATTCCATCCTTTTGTTAATGAAATGAAAAGAAGTGCACTTGACCTGTGTATCGTTATTTAGCCACGAGCCGGGTCGATATTCATATTAAGCTTATAAAACAAGTTTGGTCTTTACGAATCTAAAAATTTTTGCTTTCTAGATTCATATAGAACAAAATTTTTACCATCATCATTTCAGCGGAAAGACGTCCACTGCTGGACATAGGCCTCCCCCAAGGTTCTCCACGACGACCGGTCCTGCGCCTCCCGCATCCAGCGGTTTCCCACGACCTTCACCAGGTCGTCGGTCCACCTTGTCGGGGGCCTACCCACGCTACGTCTTCCGGTGCGTGGTCGCCACTCGAGAACCCGTCAGCCCCATCGGGCATCGGTCCTACGGGCAATGTGTCCAGCCCACTGCCACTTTAGTGTTGCAATTCTTCGGGCTATGTCGGTTACTCTCGTTCTTCTGCGGATCTCCTCATTCCTGATTCGACCGCGCAGTGAAACTCCAAGCTTCAAGCTTTGAGTGACTTTGAGCCTTCTTATAAGGCCCATTGTTAGCGACCACGTCTCACGTCGAAGACTTTTGTCTTGAGACACTGCGGTATTTCGGACGAGAAGATTTTACGTAGCTTCCCGAAAGCAGCCCTGCCGAGTTGGATTCGACGATTGACCTCTTTCTCGAAGTTGGACCTTCCTAACTGGATAGTTTGTCCCAGGTTCACGTAACTGTCAAAAACTTCGAGAATATTTTTTACCATTCTTCTCGAAATTGTTCTCAAAGTATAATGTACTCGTTACATGAAGAGAATCCTATTACACACAAAGGCTCCATTTTTCTTTAGGTACTGATTAGGGGACTGCCCTGAACGAAATCTTCTAAATTAAAGAGGTACCTCAAAAAAAATGTTTTGAAGCGATATTATAAAGTAAATAACTATTTGTGATTCCTACTTTTTTTTAATAATTATAAACTACTGCTTGACTGCAATCCCGCCTGATGGTAAGCAGTGATGCAATCGTTGATGGTAAAGCGCACTAGTTTATTAAGCCTATTCACTTAAAAAACTTAGGAATAGGAAGGATGGCGGCAGTTGAGCGAGATTATGCAATGTTAAACCCAAGAGCAACACGACCAAATGATGCTGCGCTAGACAGAGATTGGTCTGGAGACTCTCCGCGACCAAACTACACCCGACACAACAACATTCGGCGCATCGTACCCGCCACATATCGCAACACAACTGCTCAGACCCGTCCTCCGTACGGCTTCACCAGACATCATGCCGGAACACGACGAATCGCTTGGCGGCAAGACTTTGTCTGGTGGGTGGTAACTTCTGCCGGCAGCAGATGTTATGGCCTACCGCCGAGGACCTTGTCACTAATTTGGTGTATTAAAATAACTATAGTCAATAGTGCTATTCCATAATAGTCGTGCTGCATGTCCGCCCGGTTGGCGACACGTTTGATACTGCCTCATCTCGCGACTCAAAATTATACCATTTATTTATACTCGACGAGTTCGGTTATATAGCGCTTTTTAGATTTCGGGAACATCAAATTTTTCCGGGTTAAAAGGTAGCCTATGTCCTTTCTCAGGGTCTAAAGATTGTCTGTGCCAAATTTCATCAAAATCGGTTTGTGTAAAATTTCATCAAAATCGGTTGAGAGGTTTAAGCAGGAAAGCGTAACAGACAGACGGACAGAGTTACTTTCGCATTTATAATATTAGGATGGATTAATCATCACACTATTTTATGAAAACATAAAATAAATTATGTTTAATAAGTAATAAGAAGTTCATAAGAAAAAACAATCACTTTTAACGACGCCCCGCATTAGCGGGGCGTTGTTAAAAGTGATTGTTTATGTGTCTATTAGCCATGGTAAGACATACAATTCTGCATTAACGCCATTCTGAATGTTATGCCAATTTTCGCGGAGGGGTAGGGTCGACAGCATCTTGGTGTGGTGGTAAGGGTTCCATTTCGTAGGTGAGTTTTGAATTTGAAGCGCGAAGTGTTTGCCCCCCTACTACGTAAATCAAATGAGCAACTTTTCTTCAAATAATTTCGACGATCTACGACATATAATAATGTATACCTTTCAACCATATGAACGGTATAATAAAAATAAATAAATATTGACCGCAGTTTGGCTGTCAAGAAATTTGGATGGATTGTAAAAAATAAATCGAACCAAAACAAACAGAGATACAATAATGTGTACAATAAAAAGCTTGCTCATTTCACTAAGTAAATATTTTTGTATGTATACATATAGTAAGTGAAATAATCCTCCGTTTACTGGAACAACTAACAGGAAATAGAGCGGAAATTGAAAAACGCTCAAAGTGACTATGACAGCCATATAATGCAAATGTTCTCCTATAAAAGATATTTACATGCAAATATGATTTTTGTTCTCGATGTAAATATTAACAGGGATACGTGGTGATATTCTGTAACATTCAGTGGAGAACTGTGCGAATAGGCTAATTGGCGATCCAGATTTGGTTTAGAAGAAAGCGTATGGTAGTCAGATTTGACAATTATATGATCCGGACAAAGTATATACCACATACTTCGAATTACTGGGGCAACTTGCCTGCGGTGTTCTTTTCATCTGATTACAATAATTTAAAGGCTGATTTACATGGTGCCATTTATTTGCCTATGGCATACAATAAAATTGATGCAACAAATGAATTGCAACGTCTAAATGATGTTTAGACAATGCAACTTTTGTTGTCGCTTCAACTTAATTGAAGCCATAGGCAACTAAATTGCACCGTTTAAATCAGTCTTAAGTGTCTTGAAGGCTAGAGTGAATAGGCTCTGAACAAACTAGTGTGCTTTACCATCTAAGATTGCATCACTGCTTACCATCACGCAGGATCGAGGTAAAGGACTGGTTTATAAAGGAAAAAATAATGTACTTGATTCGATTTTCAATTTGATCACATGTAATTTGAAAGTAAACATTTTTTCTTCCAATTTATTTAATTTAAGAACGAGATTACATTCAATTACTGAAAAGCTGATCAGATTTAGAAGTTGCTAATTTATGTAGAAAGTCTATAAGAGTGTTTTGCCACAGGAGACGCCCTGATCAGGAGGCGAAACCTAACTCCCAGCTACCGTAGGCGCGGGCACAGCGGGCGGTGAGCTGTGGGCAGCTCGCCGCCTGTTAAGGACCAGGCGCTAGTCGACGACGCGTCGTGTTTCACGCGCGCCTCAAAGAGATGTCAGAACATCGTAACGTGAATAATAAGAGGCACGTGTAACAATGCAACGCAAGACACAAAAGAGAAAATCACAAATTGTGGAAAGATTACTACGGCAAAAATGTAGAAAAGAAATCTGAATTTATAAAAAAAAGGTTGTCTAATCAAAATTAAACCTCATTCATTCATACTAGTCCAAGAATCAGCACTTTCACTTTGTGAACATTAAATTGCATGAGACAGTGACTCAAAGACCCGCCCTTCACTTCTCCCTAGTAATCAAGCTGTGAAGGAGATAACAAATTACCCTGAATTATATAATATATGTATCTATATATTTCGTAGAGTACAGATACATTGTTCACGGTTGCTTCTATTATAGTAGATATACGTAGAAGGTGGTTATGTATTATTTAATTGAAATTGTAAGATTATGGGTAGATTTCCTTCCCCTTGTTTTTTTTTGTCCGTTCGTGTGTGGAGTACTGCAGCCACATTTGGGCTGGTGTTGCAAAATGCCACCTGGCTACTTTGGATTTAGTGAAGAGGCGTGCGAAAAGGCTTTTTGGCGACTCAGATTTAGGTCAAGACCGTATTCAAAGCCTGGAGCTCAGCCGAAGGGTAGCCAGCCTCTCAGTGTTCTATAGGATGCATTTTGAAGAGTGTCCGAGGGAGTTGGAAACACAAATAAAAAGCATAAGTATGTTTATGATATTATTTTAGTTTAAAATAATATCAACTGCTGGTTCTTACCGAGCGGCAAGCTGCCCATCACTCGCCGCCCGCAATGCCGCTCCTACACGGTTGCCGGGAGTCCGATGTTGTCTACCGACCAGGGCGTCTCCTGCGGCGATATTAGCTTCTGTTCGTGGTTCTATTTACGTATATTATGACAATTGAGAACTATATATCACCAGCGCAAAGATATATTGACGTAAGTTTATTCGCTTAACAGTAGCACCATTAAAGACATTACACACACACGTTACGTCATTTTAATTATAAACACGAACAACATAATTAACACAATAAAAGCTGCTGTTTCATTCGAAGCGACCCTTTGCAAATTTACGATATTAAATTTTAGATCAAACGGTTTCTGAATATCACACCGTCTTGTAACGTTATACCGCTCATTGTGTCATTCTTTGTAAAATCATATTTGCGTTGTGTAATTTATGTATAAAGGGTTCTCTATTCTATTCTACATAAAATACTACTATTTTTGTTTTTGCGTAACCCGAAACACATGTCCAGTATTTTTAAGTAAAGAATCTATCTACAAAATATCATAAATATAGTTAAAAAAACTAAAAAACATGCTTTTAAAATATATCAAATTAAAAAATTAAAAATAATTTTTAAAAAAGCGTGTGGCGCTTTGTGCCATAATTTTTGTATATTAAGGGCCTCACGCTTTTTTTAAAATTATTTTTAACTTTTTAATTTGATATTTTTTAAAAGCACGTTTTTTTAGTTGCAAACAATTTGCCAGCGGCTTTGTTTCCATCGGACTACAATTTGAGTGTCTTCAAGGCTAGAGTGAATAGGTTCTTATTAAACTAGTCCGCTTTAGCATCAACGATTGCGTCACTGCTTACCATCAGGCGGGATTGCGGTCAAGCGCTAGTTTATAATTTTATATAAAAAAAAGTGAGACTAAAATCAAAAATGTATAAAACATACAACACCTTTAATTTCATAAAATGTTTATGAAAAACAGAAATGAGAGAGATACATACTGCTAAGCATAGACCTAAACTACGAGCAGGATAAGTATTATTTCCCCAAAAAATATGATTATTAAAGCTTTTATGTTTCGGTTCAAAATACAGAAACCATCCTATTATATATTTAACAGGTTTTTAGGGTTCCGTACCTCAAAAGGAAAAAACGGAACCCTTATAGGATCACTTTGTTGTCCGTCTGTCTGTCTGTCTGTCTGTCTGTCTGTCTGTCTGTCAAGACCCTTTATCTCAAGAACGCGTGGACGTATCAAGCTGAAATTCACATGAAATACTCAGGTCTATTGTCCCTTTAAGCTGTGAAAATATCAAACTTCTAAGCCAAGCCAATCAAAAGATACAGCCGATTATGTCGATATTTTCAACAAATTTTCGACACTCGCAAAGGAATTAAAACCTACAGGATACTTCCCGTAAACTCAGAATCTTGAAAATTGGCATGAAGTATTGTCATATAATGCAAATATAGGAAAAATTGCGAAAATCTCATTTTTTTAGTTATATAATATAATAAACATATTTTAATAAAATGGAACTTACTACCTTATTTCTCACGAACGAATAAAGTTATCAAATTGAAATTTATACCAAATACCTAGGTCTATTGTCCCTTTAAGCTGTGAAAATATCAAACTTCTAAGCCAAGCCAATCAAAAGATACAGCCGATATGTCGATATTTTCAACAAATTTTCGACACTCGCAAGGAATCAAAACCTACAGGATACTTCCCGTAAACTCAGAATCTTAAAATTTGGCATGAAGGATTGTCATATAATGCAAATATAGGAAAAATTGCGAAAATCACATTTTTTTAGTTATATAATATGTGGTGGTAATAAAATTAACGAGGTCGTTAGTACTAAATTTCTAGGGCTAGAAATAGATAAAAAACTTAGCTGGAAACAGCACTGTGACTGATATAAACTGTAGCCGACATAGGCAGCTAGCGACCTCTGTTGTCGAAGGGAGGCGACAGCTTCAATGAACGTAGTACGCACAATATTAGTAGTACCGCTTTTCGACACTGGAGGCGCTGTATTATGAATGAAGGCGGTCGCCATATTGATCTTGAGAACTGTAGTACCGCTATTGGCCGCCAGATGTGCTGGGTTTATGAATGAATCACGATTATTTGTCAATGAAAGTTGTAGTTTTGAACCCGCCTCTCGACACCTGGGGGCGGTGAGATAAATACGTTTAGAATGTTCTAGAAACTCTCATTGCCGGAAGTTAGAAAATATCGGTTTCTTCCGCCCACATACTGTGGTAACGGCCCTTTCTGTTCCGAGACGTCGTAGAGTGCGGGTGTATCGTTTCTTCCGCCCAGTGGTAACGGCCCTAGTCTAGAGTGCGGGTGTGTTAAGTCTCGTAAAATGTAATCGTGTTTTAGATTTTAAGACTGCACCGTGTCTTTACTTGACTGAATCTAGAGATTGTATACTTTAAAACCTGTGGAAATACCGATAATAAATCTGGTAGTAGCATCCGCCTGTTTTTCATTACTATCCAGTACTTATTCTTATTTTACATTAAGAGTAGGTCCGCTTCTGTGCTCAATATTGGTCCATTCGAGCCGGATGCTCCAGTATTCTTCCTAAGATAATCGGATTCGGTCGGGTAGGGCTTCGGTGTAGTTTTACACAGAAAGTGGTAGTGGTGTGTGTGCCGTCGACATGGTGAAAACACGCGGTATGCAAGAAGCCGTCACAGGAGCCACGGATGGGGACTCCACGGAATTGGCGACAGCGGTGGGACCAGCAGACCCGCCCAACTATTCCGTCACAGAGTCGGACGAGACCCAGCCTCACAGCCCTGTGGCGACCACACCCCCACACAGACAACCACGTGGCGAGACGAAAGCCGACAGGAAGTCGTTGGCCCGAGCGAGATTGGAACTCGCTGCCGCTAGATTGGCACTCTTAGAGGCAGAATCGGCAGACGAAGAACTGCTAGAGGAGAGCTCTGCTGCGACATCGAAACGTCGGACGGAAGCCGCAGACAGACTCAGTGAACACGGCGGCCACATCAGCCCACCGCAGTCACAACTCGTGTCGCCTCACAGGGATTCACCCACTCAGCCGCGACACGACGACACGCGGAGGACGAGGGCAGACGACATGGCGCCGTTGCCACTGCAGCAACATAGCGATGAAGGGAGCCTGCTGCAAGGACTGACTCAGGCATTGTTAGAGGTGCGCGGGGCAAACCCGCTGCCAGCAGGTATGAATTTGATTTACCTATTTATAGTGGCCTCCCAGGCGAATGGCTGCATTTTAAAGCAGCGTATAATGAGTCCGCGTCGACTCACACAGAGGCGGGAAATTTGGCCCGTCTCAGAAGGTCCCTGAGAGGGCCCGCGTTCGAGGCAGTTAAATGCCTATTCCTAGGATCCTCGGCCGTTCAAATTATGCAAAGGTTGGAATCTCGATTTGGACGACCTAACGCATTAATAACTTACGAATTAAATAAAGTACGTCAGTTACCTAGGGTATCAGATAACCCTACAGATATATGTGTGTTTGCATCAAAGGTCACAAACGCTATTGCCGCGGTACAAGCTCTGAAAAGAACAGAATATTTATATAGTCCGGAGATGATTTCTGCAATTTCAGAAAAGTTGTCAGTTACGTTAAGGAGCCGCTGGTACGATTATGAGATGGCGGCAGGTGACACAGAGCCCGGCCTAGTAGTATTGGGGCGATTTCTCGATAGAGAGGCCGATCTTAATGCGCGTCACGCCACAGTAGAGGTGGAACATAAACGAGACCTTCCACGACGACCGGCTCATAAGACATTTAAAATAGGGACTGATAAAACACCTTGCATGATTTGCAACGGTGACTGTAGTAGAGTGACTATCTGTTCTAACTTTAAGAAAATGTCGATAAATGATAGATGGGAAACTGCACGTAAAAATAAATTATGTTTCAGATGCCTAAACCGACGAACGTGGAAGCATAGATGCCAAGGCAAGCAGTGTGAAGTGCAAGGCTGCGAGTATTATCATCACAGGCTACTGCACAGCGACAGAAGGCAGGGAGCACGCGCTGCAAACGACTCGGAAGAGCGTCTTCGTGTGACAGCAACCGAGCACGTAGCGTCGCGCAACGATACGGCGCCAAGCGGTGACAGCGCGCCACACGCCGTCATCAACAACACGAGCACGCCGCGCGCTTACAATCAAGTCCTGCTGAAAGTAGTACCCGTAACACTATCGGGACCAAACGGTAAAGTAGATACATTTGCTTTGTTGGACGATGGGTCGACAATAACCCTTCTTGCCGCTGATATGGCGCAACGGATAGGCGCAAAAGGCCCAAATGATCCATTTTACATCGAGGCCGTAGCAGGCGCGCGTATTGACGCCACGAACTCGCAACGAGTCAAGGTAAATATACGAGGCAAGTACACATCTGAAGGCATAGACATCGAAGCCAGAACCATTGACAGACTTAAATTATCAGGCCAGTCGATACGGGCAAAGGACTTGATGGGTTTCGAACACCTGACACCAATAGCCGAGCAGCTAGCATACGATATGGGCGTGCCAACTGTTTTGATAGGCCAAGACAATTGGGCACTGCTGCTCGCCTCTGAAGCACGAGTAGGCACAAAGAACCAACCGGTAGCGTCACGTACACCACTCGGCTGGATTTTACATGGCAAGACCTGCGACCTGACAAAGGTACATGTATTACCACAGATTGGAGAACGCTGCGGTCACGTAAGTACAGAGGAATCTATTGAAAAGCTCATACAAGAACATTTTAGCCTGGAGTCGTTAGGAGTGCAGCCACGTCGGCCGCAAGCAGACCCGGAGACGAGAGCACTGAAAATATTAAAGGAAACTACGCGTGCTCTGCCGGAAGGTGGCTATGAGACTGGGTTATTATGGAAGAATGAAAATAGGTCGTTCCCAGATAACTACGCCACCGCGCTCAGTCGACTACACAGCACTGAATCCCGTTTACGTAAAGACCCAAATTTGAAACAAAAATACTTAGAGCAGATGAAGACGCTGATATCAAAGGGGTATGCAGAACTAGCGCCATCGACGCCATCTGGCGGACAGCTTCGACAACGCAGAAGAAGCAAACCAAGTGTCTACAGCAGTCGACGTTGTACATCGACGAGGAAATTTTGTGCTGCAAAAGTGGGCGTCCAACGAGCCGGCCGCTGTTGCTGGCCTCTCGACCGAGCCGGCAGAGGAGGATACTCTGCTCAACAAGGAAGAGAAAATTCTCGGTCTTATTTGGCGACACCAGGGTGACACTTTAGGATTTAACTTCAGGAAAGTAGACCCTTCTTATTTGAGCATGCGGGTCACTAAACGACAGTTATTAAAAACAACAATGTCTTTGTATGATCCGCTGGGTCTAGCCGCACCGTTTACGACACAGGCAAAGTGCCTATTGCAAGACGCTTGGCGTTTAAAAATCGGTTGGGACGAACGCCTACCTAAAAATCTAGAACGTAAATGGTGCGACTGGATAAATGCTCTGCAAATTCTGAAAGGCGTGCATATTCCACGTTGTCACCCGGGTTATAATGACTCGACTGGGTTAGAATTGCACGTTTTCGTGGACGCGAGCGAACGAGCCTATGCTGCAGCAGCATATTGGCGTTCAGTGAATGACACAGGTCATGTAGATGTGTCGCTCGCGGCAGCGAAAGGGCGCGTTGCGCCCCTTAAGGTCACATCTATACCTAGACTTGAATTACAGGCTGCCGTGCTCGGCGGGCGCCTGGCGCGCTGCGTGGAAGGAGAGCACGATCGTCGCGCCGACCGCCGAGTCTTCTGGTCCGACTCGCGCACTGTGCTGGCGTGGCTGCGCGCGGGCGCGCGCACTTTCAAGCCGTTCGTCGCACACAGAGTAGCAGAATTAGAAGAAATCACAGAACGGAACGAGTGGCGCTGGGTGCCCACCGCTCACAATGTCGCCGACGACTCAACTCGCGATACACCGACTGACTTCACGGCGAGCCACCGTTGGTACATTGGCCCTTCATTTCTCTATGACAACGAAAAGGATTGGCCACAGGAAACAGACTCACACCTCTATATCGACACGGGCGAGGAGCGTGTTGCCATCACTGCTGCTCACGGTCAGTCTATTTTAATGAAGGCGTTACCTGATGTTACGCGTTTCTCTTCCTGGCTGCGACTCATCCGGGCAACGGCCCGCATTCTTCAATTTATCGACAGACTTCGAGTTCATACCGCAGCAGCTGTCCGCAAACGCAATAAAAACATCAGCATTGAAGACCCGAACTGGATGGAGAAGCAACGGGAAGGTACGAGAAAGCGGTGCAGAGAGCAGAACCGCAACCCCCGCGTTACTCCAACGGTCTACATATCCCTTGGTACACAGTACATACGTCGGGCAGAGATTCTTTGGACACGCGCTATACAGGAAGAAAGTTTCGCAAATGAGTTACGTCACGTCACCGGCGGGAGAACGGTACCGATTGACAGTCGGTTGAAGCGACTATCGCTGACAATCGACGAACACAAGATAATGAGAATACGCTCGCGAATCGCGGCAGCAGTCGATATATCACGCGAAACACAGTCACCAGCAGTATTAGACGGTAACCACCGTTACTGCCGCTTGTATATAGACTGGATACATCGAAAGTTACACCATAGTGGCGTGGAATGCGTCGTGAATGAGGTACGGCAACACTACTGGATTCTACGCTTGAGACCATCCGTCCGTGCAGTTATCAAGCTATGTCAACCCTGCAGGCTCCGTCGAGCTGTACCACCAGAGCCGTTGACAGGTGAATTACCACCCTGTCGACTGGCACACCATCAACGTCCATTCACACACACAGGACTAGACTACTTCGGGCCACTCTCTGTCACAGTGGCGAGACATCATGAGAAGCGCTACGTGGCATTGTTCACATGTCTCACTACGCGTGCTGTACATTTAGAAGTCGCCGCCTCGCTGTCAACGGATGCGGCTATACTCGCATTGAGACGTATGATGGCTCGTCGTGGATGCCCTGAAGTCATTTGGAGTGATAACGGCACCAATTTCCATGGGGCAGACGCTGAGCTCCGTAAGGCCGCCCTAGAATCGCTTCAACACGAAGCAGAGGTACGTCACATAGACTGGCGCTACATTCCGCCAGGAGCGCCGTTCATGGGCGGAGCTTGGGAAAGATTGGTACGCACGGTAAAGGCTGCATTGAATGCTACACTTGTTGATCGGCATCCGTATGAAGACGTGCTGCATACACTCTTGACAGAGATAGAACACACGGTCAATTCCCGACCCTTGACCCATGTGTCGGTTAACCCTGACGACGAAGAAGCTTTGACACCTAACCACTTTCTGCTTGGAGCTCCTTCTAAAGTCCCTTTGCCAGGGACTTTCACGAGGCAAGATGAACTACGCCGTTCGCATTGGAGAGCGTCGCAACGACTAGCGGATTTGTTCTGGCGACGGTGGGTACACGAAGTATTGCCTACGCTTCAAAACCGGCGGGAGCCGCATGGACGCGGCGATTCGATTAAGGTGGGCGATTTGGTTGTCATAGTGGACCCAAACTTACCAAGAAACATATGGCCAAAGGGAAGAGTCGAACGCACGTACCCAGGCGCAGATGGTATCATAAGAGTCGTCGACGTCAAAACCAAGAGTGGTGTGATGCGTCGTCCTGTTAAACGTCTCGTCGTTATACCAGTAGAAGTTTAGTTATTGTCATGAATAATTGTTTGTCTTGTATTTGTAGACGCTAGTGTAGAGTAGAATAAGTTCTTACATTATGTGTCTCCTTGATAGAATAAGTTCTTACGTTATGTGTCTCCTTGATGGCGTCGCTCCAGAATTCTGCTACAAGCAGGAGTTTGTTTTTAGTTAAAGCTGAACTAATATATAGCAGAGCAGGATTTCTGGGGTGGCTACCCTTAACTTAAATTGTTATGTTATATAGTTGCTTGAATTGTTCATTTCATTGTTAATGTCGTGTAGTATATACCAGTCACTGGTGATATTTATGTACACTGCATGTACACGGCGGGAGAAATGTGACTGATATAAACTGTAGCCGACATAGGCAGCTAGCGACCTCTGTTGTCGAAGGGAGGCGACAGCTTCAATGAACGTAGTACGCACAATATTAGTAGTACCGCTTTTCGACACTGGAGGCGCTGTATTATGAATGAAGGCGGTCGCCATATTGATCTTGAGAACTGTAGTACCGCTATTGGCCGCCAGATGTGCTGGGTTTATGAATGAATCACGATTATTTGTCAATGAAAGTTGTAGTTTTGAACCCGCCTCTCGACACCTGGGGGCGGTGAGATAAATACGTTTAGAATGTTCTAGAAACTCTCATTGCCGGAAGTTAGAAAATATCGGTTTCTTCCGCCCACATACTGTGGTAACGGCCCTTTCTGTTCCGAGACGTCGTAGAGTGCGGGTGTGTTAGTTTAGTCTCGTAAAATGTAATCGTGTTTTAGATTTTAAGACTGCACCGTGTCTTTACTTGACTGAATCTAGAGATTGTATACTTTAAAACCTGTGGAAATACCGATAATAAATCTGGTAGTAGCATCCGCCTGTTTTTCATTACTATCCAGTACTTATTCTTATTTTACATTAAGAGTAGGTCCGCTTCTGTGCTCAATAAGCACATTGAGTTGCTTTGCAAAAAACTAAGTTCATCTGCATATGCTCTATATACCTTGTCTGCGATTGTAAATCTGGATGCATGCCTTACTGCATACTATGGTATTGTTGAATGCCATCTGCGATACGGAGTTATCTTTTGGGGCAATTCAACAGAAAAAGAAACTGCATTTAAGGCCCAAAAAAGATGCATACGATCTATTTTTAAATTAAAAACTACTGACAGCTGCGTGACATATTTTAAACAATATAAATTATTAACCCTCCCAAGTTTGTATATTTTAGAAATGGCAGTGTTCGTAAAATTAAACCCAGGTCGCTTCACACGAATGGCTGATGCATTCCCAAGGAATAGGCGTGACAATAGCAGTCTATGTATCCCTGGTGCTAGAACAACTCTGATGCCTCTGGAAGGGTGTCTGCTGCATGGCACCGTTGATTTATAATAAAATACCTAGTAGTTGGAAGGATTGTACTTTGTCATTGTTCAAGAAAAGACTTCGTAATTTTTTAGTAGACAAGGCTTATTATAGTGTTGCAGACTTTTTGTTGGAAAAAGATTTTGTTTGACTATTTTATGTAATGTATTTATTATTATTATTAGAAATTGTGACATTAATTATATTATTGAATGATGACATTGAATTAGGATTATTGTATTTATTGATGTAATTATATCTATAGTTTTTATTTATTTTTTGACATTGTAATAAAAATCATGGACATTTTATAAATTGACATTAATACGTAATATATAATGGGATGACTTTAACATTGTAATTAGATAAATTTTATTATTTGCACACCACATCTAATGGTAGAATGTAAAGGGGCCTACTTTTATTTTTATAAACAACATACTATTATTGTACACCTACATTCTTGCAAATAAATTATTATTATTATTATAATATAATAAACATATTTTAATAAAATGGAACTTACTACCTTATTTCTCACGAACGAATAAAGTTATCAAATTGAAATTTATACCAAATACCTAGGTCTACTTTCTCTACTAGGTCCCTTTAAGCTGTGAAAATATCAAACTTCTAAGCCAAGCCAATCAAAAGATACAGCCGATATGTCGATATTTTCAACAAATTTTCGACACTCGCAAAGGAATCAAAACCTACAGGATACTTCCCGTAAACTCAGAATCTTGAAATTTGGCATGAAGGATTGTCATATAATGCAAATATAGGAAAAATTACGAAAATCACATTTTTTTAGTTAAATAATATTATAAACATATTTTAATAAAATGAAACTTACTACCTTATTTCTCACGAACTAATAAAGGTATCAAATTGAAATTTATACCAAATACCTACCTAGGCCTATTGTCCCTTTAAGCAGTGATAAAATCAAACTTCTAAATTAAAGCGATCAAAAGATACAGCAGTTTATACCGACACCTTAGACGAATTTCCGTCACACGCTAGGGAATCAAAACCTACAAGCAAAGACATTAAAATTATATTTACAATAGACAGGACATCACGAACAAAATCGTAAGCCAATACTTTTATCGACTTGGTTAAAAGTCGCTCAGTCTAGTCTGCGCGTCAGGAAGTAATTTGTGTCCACCAAGAATAAACATTTTTTAAGGAAATATGCCATGTTGCGCTTTGTGTTACTGTACATCTCGTTATAGTAAAACGACTGGACCTTACTTCGGAATGTTTTTCTATGAATTATTTATATTTCGTCTGCAATTCAAATTTAAAAAAAATCTTAAATAGTTGTAGAAAATTTTCCATTATTGTAATAAGCGCCCTCTATTGTTGAGTAGTTTAACTATTTTCTTGTAGAGATGTAGTAATGTTGTTTATCGATTTAGTTATCGATAATACTTATTAAGATGAATACATTTTGTTGTATTTTATTGACATTTAAAATATAGGTAAATAAACTTAAAATATGCCTATATTTCAAGTTTATTTATTATTAACTCTATTTAAACATAATCATATCATATTAATAAACAAAATTGAATGAACAATTACTATTCATTTATCTAGGTTTTTGTTATTTTTGGTTTCCGAATAAAAATAATGTTGTAGGGAAAAAGTGGATACGATTTGTCCAGATAGACCGTAGAGAAGAAAATTGGC
Organism: Sesamia nonagrioides; assembly: GCA_017933935.1. NCBI lineage: Eukaryota > Metazoa > Arthropoda > Insecta > Lepidoptera > Noctuidae > Sesamia > Sesamia nonagrioides. The sequence goes on from JADWQK010001804.1 coordinate 44,551, forward strand.
TTCCGTCTCATTCGTCGAAATTATGCTCAATGCATTTTAAAAGAGAAGTTATCTACTTTGGAAAGACTTGTCGATCAAATTTAAAAAAAAAAAGAATCGGTACCTTGTATTAGAAATGAAATAGTAAGTTATTAATTTCAGTACTTTTCTACTTAACCGTAAAAATTGGGATAAAATTTACGGTTAAGTGGATAAGTACATAGATTATATAACTTATTTATAATGAAATACCTATATTCATAAAATATGTAGGTACGTATATGTAGTACAATGATTGCGAGCTACTTTGTGATTTTGAGGATTCCGTATCTAACAGGTAAAACGAACCCTATTCATGAGACTTCTCTTTTCGTCTGTCCGTCTGTCACCAGGCTGTATCTCATAAACCGTAATAGCGAGACAGTTTTAATTTCCAGAGATTGTGTTAGTATTTCTGTTGCCGCTATAACAACAAGTACTAAGAATAAAAATAATAAAATATTTAAGGGGGCTCCCATACAACAAACGTGAATTTTTGCCGTTTTTTGCTCCATATTAATAACGGAAACAGATAGACGCTTAAAATGTTCACGGAATATTTGGTTATATATTCAAATTACAAATAAACAATTAAAATAAAATAAATACTGAAGGCGGGCTCCCATACAATAACCGTGATTTTTTTGCCGCTTTTAAAGATAATGGCGTACGTATCTGGTAAAGGTCTTGCTCCAGCAGACTACCATTTTTGTCGTGATTTGGACAATTATCTACGTGACAAGAAGTTTTCTTCCCAGGAGGCAGTTCTGCTTTCACACAGTTTGTGCAGTCTAGATCCTCAGAGTTCTATCACAAAGGCATAAACGACCTTCCTATATATTGATTATAAATGAATGATTTAAAAATTAAAAAATAAGCAATTATTTAGATTTTCAGTACTAATCGGCAATTTTAAACTTTAACGCCTATTATATTAAAAGAATTATATAAATAAGAAACTTGTAAAGTTGAAATTACCCACAATTATTCTGCTTCCTAATTTTTTGTTTCAAGCTATCATAATGCGACAAAACACCGTCGTAGTAACTTCTTTGAATATTATCGATAACTTTATATCGAAATGATACAAACCCTACCACAGTTTTTTGCATTGCCATTTAAAAATATTTGCAAACAAACGTGTAAAAAGAATAATTTTGCTAAAAACGAAATGCAAACGAAAATTGCAAAACAAAATGCGCTTTATGGCCTAAAAGGTCTATTACACTCAAAAATCGCAATAAACTGAGCGTTAAAATAATTCGTAAGCATAAAACATCTAAAATGCCAATAGACGGTGTCACGGTAAATGAATAGTAGCGAATAAAATTCTAAAACAGTTTTTGTTTGTACAAGACAAGTTTCACTTAATTTGTTTACTTTTCAATATTTATTTACCCGATTTGAACTATACTAGGGTATTAAACCGGATATGGCAACATAGACCACACTGGCCACCTACCGGGCAATAGCTGAATATATTTTATATAAACTTATTTCATTTTTACTATTTGATGTCTCCAATAGTCGATCTAATTTTGCTTTATTGTACTAGATGGCGGAACTGAGCCATGGGATTACAGTTTTTCTATGCCATTTTGACACATGCCCTCTCTATATATCTTAAATCCCTTTGCCTACAAGGTACTTCCCGTGAACTCAGAATCTTGAAATTCGGCACGAAGCAACGTTATATTATAGTACAGACAGATAAAGGCAAAATTGTGAAAATGATAAATTTGAAGTTATTAAAATATTATTTTTGCTTACATGACATAAAATATTTTTTTAATAATTATAAACTTACTCATCATCATCTCAGCGTTTATCCCGGTTGCATCCGCGGCTTTCGCGTTGGAGCCCGGGGTCCGCTTTCCTGCACATTCTCCTCCATTTCGCACGATCTTTAGCGTCCTGTGGTAAGAGCTTGTTGGCATGCATGTCATCTCTTACAACGTTAAGCCAGCACTTCTTTGGTCTACCCCGCTTGTTCCGGCCCGGCGGAGGCGCCATGGCAAGACATTTGTTACCCACGTAACATGCCGGTTTCCGTAAGACGTGGCCGTACCAGCGTAGGCGACCCTCCTGCAGTTTGTCTGCAATGTCACGGACACGAAGGCTGCCCCGGATGCGGGAGTTCCTGATGCGGTCTTTCCGCGTAACTCCACACATCCACCGCAGCATATTCATCTCCGTGACACGCAGCTCCTGCTTGTGTCGCTCAAGCACAGGCCACGCCTCACTGCCATACAGGAGAACAGGTCTAATGATGGTTTTATAGACCTGTCCCTTAAGCTTAACCGGCATTTTGGGGTCACAAGTGACACCTGTCACCTCACGCCATTTCGCCCAAGCTGCGGAAATACGTGCCATGACGTCGCAATCAATGTCGCCGGACGCGTGAAACACAGACCCCAAGTATTTAAACTGGTCCGTGCGCTCGACCATGTCTCCGCCTATGCGCACAGACATGGGGTCTGTCGTGTTGCTGGCCAAGTATACGGTCTTCGACACGTTGAGTTTCAGACCTCCGTTCTCAAGCGAGTCCTTCCACGCATTCACACGCCGCACCAACCGTTCCCTGTCCGCGTCCGCCAGCGCGATATCGTCAGCATACATGAGTAGCCAGGGAGGCTGCTCATGTGAGTCCTTGATGCTGTCCGACAAAACGTCTAATATCACGCTGAACAGAAACGGACTAAGGACGGATCCCTGGTGGACTCCGACGGTGATGGGGAAGGGTTTAGTGTCGCCAACAGCGGTCCTGACAACGGAATCGGAATTGAGGTACATGTCTCGAATTATGTCGACATAGGTTTCAGGTACCCCTTTGGACCTCAGTGCCCACCAGATCACCCCGCGAGGGACACAGTCGAAGGCCTTCTGCATATCTAGAAAGAGCATATGCAGAGGCGTGTTCTTCGATCTGTATCTCTCCATGGCGATCCTTAGTGCGAAGATAGGGTCCATGGTTCCGTACCCTGGCCGAAACCCATATTGACACTCCGAGACAGCACACTCCTGCCGGATTCGGGAGTCTACGATCCTCTCAAAGATTTTCATGGTGTGGGACATGACCTTGATACCGCGATAGTTGCCACACTCCTGAACCGAGCCCTTGCCTTTAAAGACTGGAGTAATTATACTCAGCCTCCATTGGCTCGGGATTTTGCCGGTCAGGAGCACGCGATTGAAAAAGTTAGTTAGCATGCCCACACCGCGAGAACCCATCGCCTTCCAGGCCTCAATGGGGACTCCGTCAGCTCCGACAGCTTTCCGATTCCCCATACGACGAAGAGCCGTTTGGACTTCCTCAGGCGTTATCAGAGGCACTAGTCCAAGGTTCGGAGGGAGTTCCGGTGTCTGCACCTCTTGATGCTGCTTGTTCAGCAGCTCGTGAAAGTACGAGCGCCATCTCTCCTTCACCGCGAGGTCCTCGCATAGCAGGTTGCCATTTGGGTCTTTTACACAACGGCACTTGGATATATCCTGTGCCGCTTTGACCCTGGAACGTGCCAACTTGTAAATGAGCTTTTGCCCCTCAGACGATTCCAACTTCTCGTAGAGAGGTTGCAAGTGGTCTCGTCTGGCTCTGGCTACAGCTCTTTTGGTGGCACGTTTGGCAACCTTGTATGCGTCGCGATCTTCAGGAGATCCGGTCGCTTGCCACGTTTTGAAGAGGGCTTTCTTCACCTTAGTCTCCCTCTGGACTGTGTCGTCCCACCACCAGGTTTCCTTGTCACGTTTGCGGCCGCCCTTAGAGACGCCGAGTACCACCCGCGCCGCCCCCGTAATAGCTGCCTGGATCCTGTCCCAGTGGTCTTGCACAGGTTCTCCGTCGGTACCGACGCACTTGTCGCCAATAACCGACGCAAAATCCTGGGACCTGTTTTCATCAAGCAGCCACCACCGGATCTGGCGCCGACAGTCCTCTACACGTCTACGTTGGGCCTTTACGCAGAGGTCCATGACAAGGAGACGGTGTTGTGCAGTGAGACTCTCACCGGGTATGACTTTGCAGTTGGCTACTTTGCCGATGTGGTGCCTCCTAGTTAGTAGAAAATCGATCTGGGTAGCGCTTCGCCCGCTCCGGTAGGTGACAAGGTGCTCCGGCTTCTTTTTGAAGTAGGTGTTCACGATTGCAAGGTCCGCAGCCGCACACATTCGGAGAATGCTGTCTCCTTCTGCGTTGCGGCTACCGTACCCAAAGCCACCGTGAACACGCTCGAACTCGCCACACCTCTCACCCACATGACCGTTCAAATCACCACCCAGAACGATTCCCTGGGATAACGGAATCCCGCGAAGCAATCCTTCGAGCTGGGTCCAAAACAGCGTCCTTTCGGCTTCACTGCACCCGGCCTGTGGAGCGTAGGCACTTATCAAGTGGGTTATAACCCCATTGACAAGCACCCGCACCGACATTAGCCGATCGCTGATGCGATTCACCTCCAAGACGTCATCCTGGAGCTCGTCAGACAACACCACGGCGACCCCATTTCTCCCACTAGGTGCACCCGTGTAGATCAGCTTGTAGCCATTCCCAATAAGCCGGGATCTGCTGCCTTTCCACCGAGTCTCCTGCAAGAACGCCACGGCCACCCTCCGCCTGTGGAGAGTTTCGGCCAGCTCTCTAGCGCGTCCAGTTAGCGTGCCAACGTTCCACGACGCGAAACGGATTTTCATGGATTGGGCTCGCTTCTTCAGCCGTGTCCGCCTCTGACACGGTAGCCCTAGCCCACAGGTCACAGGAGTCGGGCGAGGCTCCTGCGCGCCGTTTTGCGGCGGCGCCCTATCTGTGACATGTGCATTTCTTATTTTCCTCACCATGATTGATTGGCTTGTTTGGCTTATTACGAGTGCGACTGCCGTCTGACCACTCAACCCCGAAGGGAAAGCCGGCGTCAGAGCCCCATTCGTGAGTCAGCAGGTGCACCGTCTGGCAGGTGGGGTTGACTTGGGTCCCAGAGATGGAGGTGGGACCCCAAAGCACCACCAATAATTATAAACTTACTACCTACCCTTTTTCACATGAACGCGTAGAGATATTAAAGTTGAAATTCATATCAAACACTTCTTAAATCTAATTGCCTCTAAACTGTGAAAAATTCTAAATCAATGCTAGTATTATAAATGCGAAAGTAACTCTGTCTGTCTGTTACGCTTTCCCGCCTAAACCTCTCAACCGATTTTGATTTTAGTTGTTGTTAAGTTTGGCACAGACAATCTTTAGACCCTGAGAAAGAACATAGGCTACCTTTTATCCCGGAAAAAATTGATGTTCCCGAGGGGAATTTAAGCAGCGCGATATTATAACCGAACTCCACGCGGGCGAAGCCGCTGGCGGAAAGCTAGTACGTCATAAATTGTAAACCGCTACGTTTGTACGGCGGAACCCTCGGTGTGCGAGTCCGACTTGCATTTGGCCGGTTTTTTTACTAAAACACTACGGTGTAACAGTCAACCCCATTCAAAGCGATTTGTTTATCTCAACCTGTTAAAATTTCTACATAGCCTGTGACAAGGGTCTTTAAATTTTATCGACGCGACAAGGCGTTACACTTATCTGTAATAAATGTTGGAATTTGAGACTCAGTAACGTTATTATTACTTGAAGATGATGGCTACTAACGATTGAATGTAATAAAGTGAGATCTCAGTCTGATGAAGGCGCATTTGAGGCTAATAAGGGTGCATTTGAGTCTGATAACGGGGCATTTCAGTGTGATAACAGGGCATTTCAGTCAGACGATGACGCATTTCAGTAAGATGAGCTGCGCATTTGATTTAGATGAAGTCGTATTTCTGTCGGATGATAGACTATTTGACACAGAATAGATGAAAGACCAAAGACAAGTCATCTAATCTATTCCGTAGTACTTGAGTCTGATGTCGGTACATTTCAGTCTGATGACGACACATTTGAGCATGATGACGGCGCATTTGAGTCTGGTGATGGCACATTTGAGTCTAATGACGGCACGTTTGAGTTTGGTGGCGGCAGATTTGAGTGTATTGACGGCACATTTGATTCTGATGACAGCAGATTTGTGTCTAAATGTTGTAGGTATTGAATAATTTTATAAATTAACTTACACATAACAATAGATAAATTACTCTCTCGGCCTTTATTATATTTGAGCCAAATTCGATAAAGAATAGAGGTAAACAAAGCGTTGCTAGGCAACGAGTAGTTTACGCCTAAAAGACAGATGTTAACAACCTTTTCGACATAGATGATTTTCATAAAAGTAATAGTCCTACTTCCTACTAATCTAAACAGTTTAGATATTTACGATTTGCATAGAACGCTTAACCTATTTAGTGAATATAACACACATGTAAGCATATTTCCTATTAATAGGTTAAATTTTTTGATACATATATAATTAGTCCGTACTTGAAAGTATTACAATGCATTTGTTATGCAGTTGATTTGAAAGTAATTCAATTACGCAAAATTGTACTAACAAATGCATCAACTTTATTCATTGGTTGCATTCCACAAAATGTGTTTAATACCTGGATTTCATCCATCTTTCTTTTTTTGTCATCCCGTAATCCGTAGGGTACGTAAAATTAATGTCGACTTTTTAATGGTTTTTCGAAATACCAAGTTATTTTAAGTATGTTATTTTAGTGATTCTATTGAAATATGCTACAATAGTAATTGTTAATAAATAGCTAGCATGTAAAAGTCGATAATCATGTAAATAACAGGAGATTCGTAAAACGTGAGTTGTGATAACCCTAAATTGGTTTGTTTACCTCTATTCTTTAGGGAGCTAGGCGATGGTATAGGTTCGTTAGCTTGTTTGAATCACCTTCAAAATAATGTGGATCCCACACTGATTGACTTTAATAAAAAAAAATATATAACACTTAAAAGCCAAATAAATTTTAAAATTTAAGTGTAAGCAGTAACAGCTAAAAAGTCAATCAGGACAGTTTCTCCACAAAAGTGAACACTGTTACATCAGAACTATTTTTGTTTAAAAACGTTCGAACGTAGGTACGTAACTTACGAACTCCAAAAATGGCAGTCGAAAATCACTTTTAATTACGAACCGCAAGTGACACTGACTGTCAAATGTCAGGAGCGAGCCAAACCCGCGGAAATTGGTATGAAACTTCAATTTCAACTCTTAATCAATGGCCCTCTGTGGAATAGATACAATTTTGACACAATTTTGCCAATAACACGTGTAACAAATTATAAAAACTCTTTGAAAATTTTATTTCATCATAATGGCAGATATCGCCAATGACACTCGAAAAAGATGGCCGCGTGAACCGTCTACGAGGGAGGTTTGAGGCAAAGTCATGATAAGGCCACTATGCTGCGATATTTCAATGTTCTTTATGAAATATTTACTGAATGCCCTTTCACTACATAAAGCACGCGCTTTTATTTAGTAAACGACACTATAAATAATTTAAAAGTCCAATGAAAAATGAGCATGACAGTCATCCAAAACTCCCAAAAAATCACTTTAAATTACGAACCGCAACTGACACTGACTGTCAAACGTCAGGAGCGATCCGAACCCGCGGAAATTGGTATGACACTTCAATATAGGTGCTCTTTCGCTGACATAAAAGTGATTTTATGTCAACGTAAAAGTTCTACTGGATGAGGGTGGTAATACACTTTTGAATTTAATTATGGAACGTCGTATTTCGTGTTACTTTGTCTATGTATGCCAGCAGTTGTGCATTCTTTTGTCGATATAATAGAGAACATTACGGAAAACTGGACACAGATGGCGTCACAAGCACATACAGTAATCAAACTGCCATATTGCACAATGACGTATCCTTTTCGAACCCATTGAGTTATTTAAATGTAACTACTGTGTATTCACTATTCTGTAATGATATATCAAATTTTCTTTATTTTTACTATATATATTGACATCCTACGGCTCTTTAAAAGTGGTTGCTTATAGAAACTGCTCCGCGAACATAGTGTGGGTTTGATGGAGAAAAATAAGGATTTGATGGAAAGGTGCGCAAATAAAAATAATTAACTGAATTGTGCATTTTGTTTAATACTAGTCATTGCAATAAAAATTGTGATTAAAAATTATTTACAGTATACGCGAGTGCTGCACTCTGGTGGCTGAATATTGCACTATTATTTATTTATTTATTTATTTTACTATTACAGAAAGCTTACAGACTAATATTACAATAAACTTCATTATTTACAACACAAATTGCTAATTACAAGCTTCCACATATATATGTCTAGATACAAAACATAACTTCGTTACATACCTACGTACGTTAAAAGCGATTTTCAAAACAAGAGACAAATTTAAAAACAAAAATAACAAAATAAATAACTGATTATAAAGGAATAAAAAAAAACTAATTAAAGAGCATTATAAAAGATAAAAGATCGTGCAATATCAAATCAGTTAAACCATTTAGTAGTTCAATTAGTATACTGAACCACTAAACAGCTCAACCTAATCGTGACTGTCCCCAAAATATTCCTTGTTAAGAATCTTTCTAATGTTATGTGCGTTGGTACAAAATAAATCAATATCCAGGTGCGATGGTAAACAATTAAAGGCTTTTACACTACGAACCATAAAGGCGTTGCGTCTGTAATTAGTTGATGCGCGTGGCGCCTGTAACAGAGGTCGTTTGCGTAGGTTGTTTTGATTGGCTCGAAGAAGTATTCTAGTGAGCAGTTCCGGACAATCAATTGAGCCATTTGCTATGCTTGCCAAAAAACATATGTCAGCAATATTACGTCGTATGTTTAATGGCAAGAAATGATATCGCTTGCAACGGTGTTCATAGTCTAGCGAGAAATGCCCCGCCTTAAAATCCAAGTAGCGCAAAAACTTTTCCTGAACGGATTCAATACGAGATTTGTAACTCTCGTATTGGGGATTCCAGACTTGGGAAGCGTACTCGAGATGGCTACGCACAAGCGAACAGTAAAGGACTTTTATTGGTTTCAGAGACCTAAAGTTAGAGCAAGCTCTGGTAATGAAACCCATGGCCTTGAAAGCCTTTTTGACAATGGTTTCTATGTGATCGTCAAAAAGTAATTTGCTGTCATGTACTACACCAAGATCCCTGACACTGTCTGTCTTACCTATGTACGCACCATCCAGAGCATACCCCGAACCGATAGCAGTTATTCGACGCGTGTAGACTACGTGAAAACATTTGGATATATTAAGTTGTAACTTGTTGATTTTGCAGTATAAAACGAATTTATCAAGATCAGACTGAAGTAGCTCAGTATCAGTTAATGTACGTATAGACTTAAGAATCTTCATGTCATCTGCGTATAGTAAAATACTTGAATTAGTAAAGCAGTTCTTTATGTCCGAGATAAATATTGTGAACAGCAACGGTCCCAGAATCGAGCCTTGAGGCACGCCCGATGGAATACTTTTCCAACCGGACGTGTACCCACGCAGAACCACAGCCTGCGTTCGATTCTCTATATATGATGAAAACCAGCGAAACAGGTCACCGTGTATTCCCGCAGCTAAAAGTTTCTGAAGAAGCACACGGTGATCTATTCGGTCGAAGCACTTGCTGTAGTCGGTGTAGATAACATCGACCTGGCAACGATTATCCATCCCCATGGTAATGAATTCGTTGGCCAATACCAGATTGGAGGCAGTTGACCGTTTTCTGAGGAAACCATGTTGTTCATCGCCAAAACAGCGCTGCAAGGCGGAATAAACTTCCGTGTGTACCACTCGTTCCAGAACCTTAGAGAAAAGGCTTAGTTTAGATATGGGACGGTAATTTTCTATTTTTGACCTATTGCCCTTTTTAAAGATAGGGGTAATGAATGCTGATTTCCATATTTTCGGTACAACACCCTCTCTCAAAGACCGTTGAAACAACATGCATACTGGCTCCACAAGACTTTTTGCACAATTGACAATGAAAATTGGCGGTATCATGTCTGGTCCTCCGGATTTAGCTAGATCTAGGGCTTTAAGCAGCTTAAATACTATGTCTGGGCACACGCTAACGGTACTTAGGTTCACCGAACCGGAAGAATTAATATCTGTATTAGAATCTTGATCATCAGAGTCTGAGTCTGGTTCCTGGAAAGTTGAATGAAAGTAAGATGAGAATAGCTCAGTGATACCCTCTCCGGTGTCTGCGGACAGGTCCATATAATACAATACTTTGGGTAATGAATCACCACTTTTTTTACTTTTAACATAAGACCAAAATGACTTAGGATTTTTGGCGATAGAAGATTCGATTTTTTCCATATAAGCATTAAAACAAACCGCCTCAATTTGCTTAACCCGGTTTCTCAAGATGGAAAAGGAGTGGTAGTCTGATAGATTGCCGTACTTTTTATATTTAATGTGGTATTTCTGCTTTTCTTTTAATATTTTAATTAAAGCATTGGTATACCAGGGGGGGTGTGTCAATTTCTTTAGTGGTTTAACTGGTTTATTATTATGCTATGCTGCGCTCCTACTGGTAGCAGCGTGCCTCAAGCTTTCCTGGATTAATGGGTTAACCGACTAATCTATACTAATAATATATAAAACTGAAGAGTTTGTTTGTTTGTTTGAACGCACTAATCTCAGGAACTACTCCTCCGATTTGAAAAATTCTTTTTGTGTTTGATAGCCCATTAATCCAGGAAGGCTTTAGGCTATATAACAGCACGCTGCGATACCCGCCGTAAACTCATGGATACAATGCGCCCGAGGTACGTATCAGTGCAAAGGGCACTGACCTCTTGAATTGGCCGTCCGTTCTAATTTGTACTTAAGTAAGTTTTAACTAACTAAATTCCAATAAAAACACAATAAGCTTATGCTGATGGTGTTTTTATTGGAATTTAGTTCCTGTGACGTAACTTTCCCTTCAAACTTTTGCTGGCTTTGGTATTTAAAAGTTAATCACATTTTAACCTACAGTTTCATTAAAAATTACTTGTTAAATTTACATCAATTGAATAATGTACACTTACATTGACCTCAAAAGACGATGAAAAACGATGGAGTGGTAACTGTTTTGCCGTATTCGATGTTCCTGCCGTATGTGATTTACCCGGCTCCCGTAATGTTCATTATGAACATAGTAAATACGTAAATTCTTCGGGCCTCGTTCAGGTTCGGGTCGAGCCGAACCATTTCGGTCCACTGTAGTTTAGTGTACGCCAAAATATTACACTACATAACACGCATACATACACGACACAAATAAGACACACTTTGCACTTCGGACTTCGGACTTAGCGTCGCGAGCGTTGCGCTGCGAGCAAGCGCAGTGCGCACTTCCTTTCCCCATCATGACATACGCCTGTGTAGTCTTCGCACACGCCAAGCCCAGTCATATCCATAGGATGCAGACACTCCAAAACCGCTTTCTTCGCAGAGCAACAAACGCCCCTTGGTTCGTCCGAAATGAGATCCTCCATCTAGATCTCAAAATCCCCACTATCCAGCATTTCATGAAACGCCTCTCCAAGCGTTTCTTTGACACAGCCGCTGTACATCACAACCCTCTGGTTGTCGCGGCAGTAAATTACTCCCCCTCCAAAATTAGCAAGCTTCGCCGACCTAGGCACGCTCTCACCGACCCTGATGACCCCATTACCCTCCTCCAAGAGGCCAATAGGGCCACTAGCACAAAACACAAAAAACCGACCTACCGACCTCGCCGCCGAGGTCCGACGCGACGCGTTCAACGTAGTAATCGCCCCCCCCGTCCCTTGTCCGATGTAGGCCAGCCCGCGCCGCAGCTGAGCCAGTAAATATAAATTCCCAACTATGACCTCTGAGTTTGTTTCGGACGTTTCTTCTCAGAGCTAGTACTAGGAAACGCCGCGGTCATCAAACCGAATTAAAAATAAAAATTCGATCCAGCCGTCCCTTGCTGTTCTTCTAGCGACACCCTAAGCCGAGGTTCGTACCCCACAGGGGGTGCCCTTAGCGTGTAGTCGCTTAGCTTTTAGTAGCCCTGGCTGGAGGCTTTAAATTCACTTAAGGCAGCCACAGGATAGTCCGGTTAAGTAGTACCGGCCTCTCAAGGTCAACTACGAGATGCCATATTAAAAAACAAAAACAACGCGCACTTCCTTTCCAAATCGTGGCTGCGCCGAACTGAGGGGAGATGAAGAGGGCCGCGGCGCCGACGCGCGGTCGTTCACCCTAGCGCTCACGAAACATATGATCTGCTAGCGGCTAGTGTGAATAAGTTCGTGACAAAAGGGACATTTAAAAAAAAAGTTTTCTTTTTTCATTGTATTTACGTTCTGAAAGTGAAACCTAACCACTGGTTTCGTGAGCACCGGTGTTTACACTAACAGCCTGTATATTAGTATAGATTCTAATTTATGTTACCTACTTAGCTTCTTAACATTTTATACACAATTAAATATTATTGGGCCTATCTTAACGTCCGAAAAATATTGTATGTAATAATTGTAAAATAATGAAATGGTGCATTCACCAGAAATAAAACAAAAGATAGCCTGGAAATTATTCCATTAACTCTGCACTAATTAACCAAAGGGTTGATTTACACAACTACGGAAAAGAAAATTTCGCCCTTCCGTAATAAACATTTATGAAGTTAATTCCGAAACGTAAACCAACCGTAAACGTTTACGTCAAAATTCAGCATGAAATGCAAAATAAACGATAAACACTATATTTTTTCGATCACGTTTATCTCTTCTAGTAACTCAAGATCTTTAGCATACTTAAAAACCGGCCAAGTGCGAAACGGACTCGCCCATGAAGGGTTCCGTACCATTATCTTTAAATACCCCATTCGTTGCCAGCAACGCACCATAATACAAGGTATGCTTGACATTAATTTTTAATGTTACTACAGTATAAAAACGCACGATGTTTACAGTGAAAAAATCCAAATTTTTTGTGGCAACTTTTGCGATAAAAATATCAATTTGACCCCTATGTGGAGTTACGAGGTTTGCGTATTAAGGTGACGATATGCGTTTAGCGAGATTTGAACGTCGTGCCACCAACGACCCATTTGCGTTGAGTGCACTATGTAACGTTTTCTGCTATTACAACAAAATTAAAGAAATTTATTTAAATATTTAGCAACATTCACAGCTAGAAACAATTTTGAAATATAGAACCACTGTCGGTTTTTGGTTTGGGCTGTTATTCTTGTCTCAGTAAGGAAAGAACGTTTAGCGCTGTGAAAGTTAATTTTCATTTAGTGACAACTAAAGTTTTACTGGGTGTTTATACTACATTTTTGAATTGAGAGATAAAAGTAAGCAATATTCTTGATTTTATCATTTTTGTACACAGTATCATCGAATAATCCACACTAATATTATAAATGCGAAAGTAACTCTGTCTCTCTGTCTGTTACGCTTTCCTACTTAAACCTTTCAACCGATTTTGATGAAATTTGGCACAGACAATCTTTAGACCCTGAGAAAGAACATAGGATACCTTTTATTTAAAAATTTGATATTCCCAAGGAAACTCTAAAAAGCGCGATATAACCGAATTACACGCAGGCGAAGCCGCGGGCGGAAAGCTAGTTTTTAAATAAAATCACTTGCACGTAAACCGTGCGTTTACTGGCATAACAGTAAAATATTTTTTGGATAAGTTTATGCATAACCAAATCACGGCAAAATGTATGCACGTATTTTTTTGATATTTAGAGTTAAATTTACTAGTATGTAAGTAATTACTAATTACTAAAAATGGATTACGCATTTTTAGTAGGTAACTAGTAAATTACTTACATACTAAATATTTTGCAACCTGGCCGATATTTGATAAATGTTAGACTGAATGCACAGGATTTTTTAATAAACTGTTGAAGAACATGTTGCATAATACGGTCCAAACGTCAACGCAAACGGTACGTTGGCACTTACGATTTAATTTTTTTTACCACTGCCACCAACGCATATGTTGCGTTTACCATTTTTGAATGCGTTTTTCTTATTTAGGATGATTTTTATATTAAAAACACAATTAATTAAGTATTTTATAATATAATCATTAAAAATTTTAAGTGTCACCCAGGCGAAGTTTCTGTTACGCTTTCCCGCTTAAACCTCTCAACCGATTTTGATGAAATTTGGCACAGACAATCTTTAGACCCTGAGAAAGAACATAGGCTACCTTTTATCCCGGAAAAATTTGATGTTCATGAGGGAAATCTAAAAAGCGCGATATAACCGAACTCCACGCGGGCGAAGCCGCGGGCGGAAAGCTAGTGGTAAAATAAAATAAAATGTTTAAGGGGGATCCCCTTAAACATTTTATTTTTAGTATTTGTTGTTATAGCGGCAAAAAAAATACATAATCTCTGAAAATTTCAACTGTCTAGCTATTACGGCTAATGAGATACAGCCTGGTGACAGACGGACAGACAGACAGACAGCAAAGTCTCACGAATAGGGTTCCATTTTACCTTTTAGGTACGGAACCCTAAAAAGTGATTTCTACTGAAAAACCTTTTTAAAGCTTCGTGACATTAATTTTAATTTTATGAATTAAACATTGTTCTAATTTATTAGCATCTTTTTTATTGAAAACCGTTGCTAGCTTACAAAAGGGCCATACTTTTAAATTTCGGGCCTGATATCTTAAGAAATTTGCTTTTCTTTATGAAAAAAATTGACATTTGCGGGTCATAAAATGAAGGGCTAAAAGGTTGTATTGGGAACTTGGAATCTATTCAAGTGTAATGGATGGTCTGCCTGTTTGAACCGTTATCAAAATGTTGATTGATGTTTGTGGAAATTGTAATTATATTGTGGTATGCAGCCCAAAATGTCATTTAGGTAAAATGGATGAGCGGCATGATTATTATTATTAGGTTTGTCCCAATACTATTTACCCATATACGCCTCTAGTGCCTGTTTTACACTTCAACGAACTGTTTTTAATACCTAAAGATCCTTACTTTTTTTGTTTAAACTCTGTAATATCTTTATGATATATTGACATCGAATATTTCTTTATCTTTAACCCTAATTATATTGTTAACATTTGCATGTAAATAAAAATTTACTTATGAGACCAAGAAACAAACTGACAATAAAATAAACATATGTGAAAATTGGTTAAAACGCCATCTAGTGAGTGTCACAGGTGTACGACGATACTCGCTGATGTCATTGTGTGTAATACATTGATAATTCACGCCATTGTTGTTAGGGTGGCCAGAATTTGTGTAAATAACGGCAGAATTTCTGACGGACTTTTTTGACAAGTTTGACTTTGATTATCCTTTAAATAAAGTTGGAAGATTTTGAACGGTTTGTATTGTGGGAAATGGACTATTGATTCCAATTAGTCGACATTTATTTGTAAGTAGTGAATTCCGATGGGCCGCACCTAGTGGAAGCATAGCCGTTTCATGCATATATAACCAAATTACAACATTACCAACGTATGTTGTTCCCCATATTGAATTAACTGTGACGTCATCTACTTAGTATAATCTCAGGAGTAATTAAAACTTCTAATGTTACCCCATTTGCCTGAATTAGTAGCATTTAAGCAGAGGGTGACCTACATTGAGGTCACTTTTTAGCTTCACAGCGGCTTCTTTTGTTCAAAGAAGTTTACATATCCTAGGTAGACGGATGTACCTCTTTAAAACAAAACCTTGTCATTAAAATAAATAACTAAAATTGTTCATGACATAAATTTTTATAATATGTACCAATAAAATCCTAAATCTATGATAATATGTATATACAACATGTAAAGAAAACCCGTCCGATCCGTGAAGGTCTTGTAAGGTATCGATAACTGATTCTACTAATGCTCACAAAACCAGGCTACTCTTAAAAAAAAATCCCCCTAAAAAATTAAATATTATTTCGCAAAAGGAGGTAATTTATTACATGTGCAGTAGGCAATACATTCACGGGCGAAAGGAAGCAGGGCACGTGGCACGCGGTCGCATCGCTCATAATGATACCATCGAAAATGGTGTCCGTCACTTTTTAATAAATTACCAAATTTTGGGGAAGTTGGAATTAATTCGCGGAAAAAAAATATTATTTCAAAATTCATTAGTATTGTTACTATGATGATTATGTAAAATTTCCTATTTTGGTCATGTGTTTACCTAACCTTTATTATCCTTATGGGTCGGACGGGGTTTTCTTTACATATAGTCGACGGAGGACAAGTTGTACACGGAGTGTCCAGTCTTTTTTTTTTGGTCTGGATGAGAAATCATCAAATGATCTTTTCCGCTCTGGGCGGAGCTGAAGGGCGTGTCAGACTTTTATTGACTAAAACCCACCCGTGTTCCTTCACTTGCCTGCAGGCTAGGGCCACGGTTTTTTTTTTTAACTAACCCGCAGCCCTGACCCAGGAGTCATTGGTCTTCGTGGACCCCGTGATGATGTGTTGATATCTCTTTGAGTTGCGCGTGAAACACAACGCGCTGTCGACCCGGGCCTGGTCCTTGCCGGACGGCGAGCAGCCCAATGCTCGCCGCCCGCAAACGCCCACGGTGGCCCAGAGCTCGATGTTGTCGTTCGGCGAGGGCTAGAGTGGTGAGGGCGCCGGTATTACCTCTCCCATGCCCGCTCCGCCGCCTCCTTTGCCAGCATCGCTGCTTCACTTTCTCCATGTCAGCATAAGATCCTGGCAGGGCTTTGTCCGCCGTACCGCGATTTTTCTAGGATTCGGTGAGGAGGCGTGCGAAGAGGCTAATTGGCGACCAAGATTTGGTTCAAAACGGACTCCTAAGACTGGAGCACAGCCGAAGAGTAGCCAGCCTGTCGGTGTTCTATAGGATGCATTTTGGAGAGCGTGGGCGGGATTACCATGAATAAATTTCACCATCTCCGTTCGATTATCGGACGACCCTTCATACGGTGTCCACCCGTACGCTGTTGAAACCGCTACGCATAATGCTTTGTATTCGGACAACGTTCTTGTTTTTTATACCACGGGCATCGCAGGACTGAAACAATTTGCCTGCAGCGTCTTCCCGTCTGACTACAATTTAAGCGTCTTCAAGATTGAAAGGGCTCATAATGAACTAGTTCGCTTTACCATCAACGACTGCATCACTGCTTACCATATCATCTTGCACTATGGCTTAAGATCTTTATTGGGGGCCAAAACAATACTGTTTCTTTTATTGTGATATATTCTTTTAACTACCTTTTTTCAAATTTCATCCTTTGTTTTTCTCTAAAATACTCGAAAGCTCGTTTTCACCGTGGTTATTCTTAATGGTTGTAAAACACCTAAAATAATTCGTTAACTTTCAAACACACACTTATAGTCTGCTGAAATAAAACTGTTCCGACTACAATAGGGTTCCTGTGTAAATGCTAGAATAAAAACAGACAAAACAAAAGGCTAATTATTTCTACCAGAACAGGGAATTTCATATTTTTAACACCATTTACAATTAATAACATCGGTTCTCAAGCTCCCCCAACACAATATGGTCACACCATCACAAAGCAGGGAAAGCACTTCGCTTGATTGTAACTCTGACCTTATACCTCTGAAGCTGGAAGTTCTTATTTTAGTAATACGCACTTCATACATTGATAAAATATTAAACTAAGGTGGATATGTCACTAGCGCACTAAAAATGAAGCGTACAAAAGGAAGTAAGTCCTGTATCTCGCTTTAGTCACTCTCGATACACTCGTAAAAACAAACGACAAACACTAACAGCGCAAACGACAAACATTAGCCATCTTTTTCTTATCTATGCTTTAGATCCCGCCCCATCTCACTCACACTGTACCAATGTATGCCGAATAAAAATATGCATGTGTGCTGCTGCTGTGTTCGGCACATTTTTTTTGGTCAGTTTGTTAGAATATATCGTATCTGTTTAATATTTTATCAATGACTTCATAACTATTGTTAATTTACTATGGTAACAGTGCTCACTTAGTGATAAAGCTTTTTCAATTTCGGTTGCACAAAGATAATGAAATATTAGACAGAGGCCAAAAATATCAGCTTATAATAAAATCCTAATCTATCTGTTTTGGAATCGGCAGGTCTGAAAAAAATATGAAGCTGGATAAAAGAGTCGTACAGTTTTCTAATATGTTTTCTTTCTACGAATATTTTAATATTTATGTACTTTCATGTCATACGTGCGATCTCTAAAAGCTCTGTTTTTCAAATATTTCGAAAGGAGATGTTTCATTTTGGGCCACTACTATGTACACTATATATACAAAAAGAAAAAAAAAATAGATTTCATAAAAAGAATACTAACCTAATTTCAATAAAAATAAAAGTATATACAGTATGTTAACTAACAGAGGGCGTTCCCGTTAACCCGAAATAGTATAGCATACATACATGCTAAAAAAAATATTTCCATTCGAAAACAAAATGTTTTAAAATATTTTCCAATATGAAAATATTCAATAAAAATTTTAAATTGACATGTAAAAGAAACACACTGTACACGCGAACATGAAAGACGGCAACGTCGCAATTTATTTATATATGACGACTACTATTTTGATTTAAAACAGGAGGTTTCAAATTTATTTCCAATTAGAATTTTTTTTTATTCGGATTTTTTTATGCTTATTTTTCTATGCTGATAATTTTATTTTAATCTATTAATGATATATATTGTTACGGGCTAGGGGTACTCAAACGCCGGTTAAGGGTTACGAAGTTTATTGGCAACGAAGGTACAGTCGATTGTAGGCAATGACAAGTAGAATGTAGCTTATGTCACACCGAAGTCTTCTCTTACGTCCACGAAGTCCGTGTTGTAAACACACAATAACGCTACAGATGTTGTTGGAGCGCCTGAGTAATTTCATATAGCACAAAGTTGCACATGCGAATATGACTGCCGCTCCATTTATAGTTTGTATAATGTTTTTAGCATACCGACATCTCACTTGCCTGTAACACTTTGTAAAGTTAACACCTAAATTATACCTGGCTATCTTCCTGAACATTTCTCCAGTTTTTTATTTTAATTCCTTCGCAACGCGCTCACTGTTGGACATTTGGTCCATTACGAACCGGATATAAAGAAGATATTATAATCAGCGCATTATAAATCATCAAGAGGTGTACTTCTCCAAGGTGACTTCAAGGATATTGTCGAAGGAAAAGACTGAGTTCTGGATGATATTTTGTGGTGTAAAGCATTTATTTATTGTGATATCAGCACCCAACACTCAGGTATAATAATTAGGTAAATTATAAAACAAAGGTCAGTATAATTTGTACCTATATTGTATTGTGTTACATTAAAGTCATAGAAAAGTTACCTACTTGTTGGATTGTGATTAGTATTTTAGCCAACAGCGAATATTAAGTATTAAATCATATTAATTACTAGTTAATTATAATATAGTTGCTTGTTTGCTACATATTTAAGCTTAATATAAGTAAATTTAACGCTGTAACTAAATCACACGGCATCCATTTTACAATCGTAATTGATTTGTAACAAGTATTCTAACGTAATATAATCATATAATTAGAGTGTTTCATATTATTGCAAATCATTGTAATGTTGTTAGTAGTACCTAGGTACATTTATCTAAAATATTTGTATCCAACAGTTTATAGTGTTGAATTTTGCCTGCCTACCTACTCACGCGCTTTATGAAATTGTAATTATACAATAAAAATTATCTAGGTTAATTATTTAACAAGTAGAATTGGTATTTGTCTCTGTAAGATTACATTTAAAGGGTATTAGTGAACATTTATTAGTCGTATCAATTGCTACAAATAGGTTCTCTGGGTTGTACATCATTGTTAAGTCAGTGTTTAAACACATATTCCTGTATCAATTCCAGGTCGACTACACCAGTCTCCCAGAATGACCGACAAAGAGGAAAGGGAATTGATTAAAAAAGGTGGCAGTTATAAGGGCCGTCTGACTGCTTTCATTAACTATCTGGACTCACTCAAGGACAGAGAATTATCTGACTGTGACATATCTGAACTGCAGCTACGTAAGAACAAAATTGAGTCATTGTACGAGCAGTATGACGAGATGCAGTTACGGTTAGAATGTTTAGTGGATGACATCAAATTACAGTACTCTGAACGTTCTGAGTTTGAGTCTATTTACTATAAATCCTTGTCCCGAGCTCAAAATATGTTAAGTGATTTTAACCGGGTAGATAAATCGATGGAAAGTTGTAGAGGTAGTCGTTCTAGTATGCACAAGCCAGTTAAATTGCCTACAATACAATTACCTAAGTTTAGCGGGTCATACAGTAATTGGTTGGAATTTCGCGACACTTTTGCTAGTCTGATCCATAGTAATGATGATATTGACGAAATAAACAAGTTCCATTATTTAAGGGCCTCTTTAGAAGGAAGTGCTAGCGTTGTTATTAAGTCAGTTGAGTTCTCTGCTAGAAACTATTCCGTGGCATGGAAGTTATTACTTGATCGTTTCGATAACAAAAGATTACTAATTCAGAATCATGTATCTGCATTGTTCAACATTGAGCATATTACAAGGGAATCTTCTGTTTCGTTAAAGAGTTTAATTGACCAATTAAATAAAGATTTACGGGCACTGGAGTCATTGGGCGAGCCTGTCAAACAGTGGGATACGCTGTTAATTTATATTGTGACGCATAAACTTGATCAAAAAACTTATCGTGAATGGGAGGACTTCAAAGGTAGATTAGATAAGGATAGTTCGATTACCTTTGATGTATTTATACAATATCTACGTACTCGTGCCGACCTAATCGAGACCTTAGAACTAACTCGTACTAATTGTTCTCAAACAATAGGCAAATCAGGGTCCAAGATCAAGTCTATGGTAACTACACAGTCTTTTAATGATTCTAGTAAAGAACAAATTTCCAAAACGTGTCCTAAATGCAATGGTAATGATCACACTTTGAATAACTGCCCACAGTTCCTCGCATTAAGTAACGACGCTCGCTTCAAGTTGATACCTACATATAAAATATGTTACAATTGTTTTCGCCCGGGTCACTACGCTAACAAATGTAAAAAGCCAGGCTGTAAGTTATGTAAACGCAGGCACAACACGTTGATTCACATTACCTCAAACCACACTGTTGCGAATACACTTAAGGATAATTCTAATCCTAATTTGTCTAACAATATTTCATCTTCTTTACCGTCTGTTAATCATGATAAGAATGACGTTGCATTATCAGCCAACATTGAGTCCTCATGTAGTCATACACAGCGCGATGTGTTGTTATCGACTGCACTCATTAAACTGCGGGACGACACTGATCGTATGCATATCGTGCGCGCATTCTTGACAGCGGCAGCACTTCGTCATTCATAACAGATAAGTTATGTAAACAACTCAATCTAAAAACTACTGAGATAAGTAGATCTATACTTGGTATAAATAATGTCACATCGCACGTAGGCAAAATATGTCGTGTTATGATGCAGTCATTAAATGACAGCTTTCATTTTCAACTTAATTGTTTTGTTTTGCCATTTATTACAAGTAACGTGCCATGTAATAATATAAATATTTCCAACTTTGATATTCCGTCGAATATTACTTTGGCTGATCCTACGTTTTATAAGCCGGCTGACATTGATATGTTGATCGGCGCGGACCTATTTTGGGAGCTGTTAGGATCACAAAGATTAAAATTAGGAGTTGGAAAACCAATATTATATGAAACTCGTTTAGGCTGGATAGTTTCCGGTCCATTTACTCACAATTATGCATCTTCGCTTTCCAATAATTTAAAATGTAGTCTTTCTACAGTCGTTCCCGGTTGTGATAATGACTGTGAAAACCTTAAAACTGAATTGACAAAATTTTGGCAGTTAGAAGAAATTGGTGGTTCTTCTATTAGTTCCTATACGCCAGAAGAGAAATTATGTGAGGAACACTTCATTAAAAATACGACACGTTTGTCTGATGGACGTTTTTGTGTTCGTATACCCCTTAAGAAGGATCCATCGGTTCTAGGTAATTCTTTTAAGAAAGCTACACACTGTTTGTATTCTTTAGAGCGTAGAATAAAAACTAAGCCCGCATTTAGTAAAATGTATCATGAGTTTATGTTAGAGTACGAGTCATTAGGTCATATGTCTAAAATTAATAATAATACCACTTCATATTATTCTGGATATTTTATTCCTCACCACGGAATATTACGTGAGTCGAGCAGCACCACGAAACTTCGTGTTGTTTTTAATGCTAGTTGTCCTACTTCAACGGGTTTGTCTTTAAATGACTTACAAATGGTTGGGCCTACTGTGCAGTCCGACTTGTTATCTATACTTCTTCGGTTCAGATTCTACAAATATGTTTTATCTGCTGACGTAGCGAAGATGTATAGATGCATAATCGTTCACCCATCAAATAGATATTTACAAAAGGTTGTATGGCGTGACAGTATTAACGAGCCTATGAGCGTTTATGAGTTGAATACTGTTACATACGGTACGGCTAGTGCACCGTTCCTTGCGACGCGTTGCCTTAAGCAAATAGGACTCGATTGTAGTAACCCTAAAATATCAGAAATTATCATGAATTACTTTTATGTCGACGATTTATTAACGGGCAGTGATTTTTCAGACGAGTTAAACTTCATTCGTACCGAAGTAACAAAGGCCCTTGATTCAGCATGTATGCCACTGAGAAAATGGAAATCAACTCATCCTCAATTTGTGGCTAATAAGGACTCTGTTACGGGAAGCTTACCTGCTTCGGTAAATTTAAACATGTCATCAAATGAGCCTGACAGGTTACTTGGTCTGAGCTGGTATATTAAGTCGGATGAATTAGGGTTTCCTACTAAACAGCCTACATCTTCTACAGGACACACTAAACGTGACTTACTATCTGTGATTGCGCGTATTTTTGATCCTTTAGGTTTATTGTCTCCTATAGTTGTCACTATGAAAATATTATTACAAAAAACGTGGTTAGATAAATTGTCATGGGATCAACCACTATCTAGTGAAATTAATAAACAATGGGACACTACAATTAGACGTATGCCTCTTTTAAATAATTTTAGAATACCGCGAATTGTAGTTTGCGATTCATATAGGGAGTTGGAACTCCATATTTTTACAGATGCGTCTGAATGCGCATATGGTGCCTGTGCTTACATTCGTAGTGTCAACAATAATAATGAGTACTCGGTAAGTTTATTAATAGCTAAGAGTCGAGTGGCCCCCATCAAACCCATCACAATTCCACGCCTTGAGTTGTGTGGAGCGGTGATTGGTTCTCGTCTTTGTGAGAAAATAGTGAGCTCATTTCGAGTTAAGGTCAGTCGCGTTTATTGTTGGACCGATTCAACCATAGTGTTGGGATGGTTAAAGATGATGCCAACCAAACTTCAGCCGTTCGTACGCAACCGCGTTGTTGAAGTTTTGGATAAAACAGGTGACTGTACTTGGCGGCACGTCCCAACAGATCAAAACCCAGCAGATCTTATATCTCGAGGTGTGGATATAAGTACTCTGCAGGGCTTGGATTTATGGTGGTCTGGACCAGGTTTTTTACAACTCGACCAGTCTGAATGGCCTTCTCAAGTTGAGAGTTCAGGTTTAGAACCATTACCAGAGACTCGACCTAATGTAGTTTTAAGTGCCATTAATAACGATACAACAGATGTATCTTTCATTGAATTTAGTCGATATTCAAATTATTTACGTCTTGTTAGATCTGTAGCCTGTGTGTTGAGGTTTATTAATTCATGTAGGAAACGTTATCCTAAAACGAGTTATTTATCTCAAGATGAATTACAACAAGCACTTAATATTATTATAATTAAAAGTCAATCTGAGTCATTTTCCGAGTATGACTTACTTTTAAATAAAAGGAACTTACCGAAAAAGAGTGCCCTATTAAAGTTTAACATTTATTTAGATGACAATAAAATAATGCGAGTAGTAAAAAGCATCCTATTTTATTACAGTCCACACATATTTTTACGAAATTATTATTTAACTATGAACATAGAAGGCTTCTGCACGCTGGTCCACAATTACTCTTAGCATCTATTAGGGAGTCATATTGGCCAATAGGAGGACGTAATTTAGCAAAAGCGTGTTATCATAAGTGCGTTTTGTGTCATCGTTTGAAAGGTAAGATTGTGTCTCCTATCATGGGAAACTTACCGTCAGAACGCTTACGTCCAGGTTATCCCTTTGAGAGTACGGGCGTAGATTATGCCGGCCCTATTATGAGTGCCAGTCGTCAAGGCCGTGGATGCAGGCTGGTAAAAGTGTATGTCGCAATTTTCATTTGTTTTACTACTAAAGCTATTCATTTAGAGCTTGTTGGCGATTTAACTAGCAATAATTTCTTACTGGCTTTGCATCGATTTATTTCTCGGAGAGGTAAACCATTGAATATTTTTTCCGATAATGGTACCTCATTTGTCGGTGCGTACAATGACATTTCAAAATTCTTAAAATCAAATAGCTCGTCTTTGGGTGAAAGTGCAGCGAATGATGGTATTAATTTTAATTTTATACCCGCTTATACCCCTCATTTCGGTGGCCTCTGGGAGGCAGGTGTAAAGTCGACAAAGTACCACCTTCAAAGAGTGTTGGGATATTGTAATTTGACTTTTGAGGAGCTTTACACCACACTGACAAAAATTGAAGCCATTTTGAACTCTCGTCCTCTGACGCCGTTATCATCAGATCCTGAAGATTATACCCCGCTTACACCGGGTCATTTTCTCATTGGCCGGCCCCTTACTGCGCTGCCAGAACCTGACTACCGAGATAATGCTGTCAACCATTTATCACGTTTCGAACGCATTGAACAGCTTCGTCAGCATTTTTGGCACAGATGGAGCAAGGAGTATGTTTCAGAACTGCAGATAAGGACAAAGTGGCGTACTGGAGATAGTTTAAAACTGAACACATTAGTCGTCATTAAGGAGGACAATCTTCCTCCACTCAAGTGGAAGCTTGGACGAGTTGTGGCACTTCACCCAGGAACAGATGGCATCGCACGTGTAGCCGATATCCAGACGTCCACAGGAGTCGTGCGGCGGGCGTTCAACAGAATCTGTCCATTGCCGGTGTTTTCAGAGTTTGGTTGAAATCAATGATTTCAACGCCCGGGGGCATGTTGGAGCGCCTGAGTAATTTCATATAGCACAAAGTTGCACATGCGAATATGACTGCCGCTCCATTTATAGTTTGTATAATGTTTTTAGCATACCGACATCTCACTTGCCTGTAACACTTTATAAAGTTAACACCTAAATTATACCTGGCTATCTTCCTGAACATTTCTCCAGTTTTTTATTTTAATTCCTTCGCAACGCGCTCACTGTTGGACAGATGTTTCTTCACGTAGTACTTACAGTTCTCGTTACAGTTGTCGCGGTAGGTATTCTCAATTATCGCTTCTTAACTGTCGCTATTTTCGTATCGCTAGCCTTCTTAGTCATGCTCGTCCCGAGCATGATTTGATCCATAATAGCGAGCTAGGCGGTCTACGTGTACGATTTTCAGCATCCCTCTAGGTCCTTTCTTAATCCGGTAGGTGACATCGTTTATTCTGGTTACTATCGTGTACGGACCCTCCCATTTGGCTTGGAACTTTGGACTCTTTCCTTTTCTTCTAATGGGATTATGCAACCATACCAAAGTTTCCTCTTCGAATCCGGGCACGTTAGCTTTGCGGTCGTATCGGATCTTCATTTTCTCACTGGTTTTCAGACCATTCTCTCTCACTAGCTCATGTATTCCATCTAATTTACGCCGCAGGTCGGCCACATAGTCGACGGCTAGGATAGGAGTATCGGGAGGTGTTCCGGTTAGTGCATCTATGGGTAGTCTAATTTCTCGGCTGAAGTTGACTTTCGCCGGTATGCAGTTTGTGCTATCATGTGTTGCTGAGCGGTATGACATTAAAAAGAGTGGAATGTATTGGTCCCAATCCCTTTGGTGTTCTTCCACTACTTTGGCTAAATGATTCTCCAACGTCTGATTGAATCTTTCGACCATTCCATCTGACTGTGGGTGATATGGTGTTGTACGAGTCTTGTGTATCCCGAGCAGTTGGCAAACCTCTTGAAATAGTGAAGACTCGAAGTTTCTACCCTGGTCAGAGTGTAACTCCAAAGGGATGCCAAATCCACAGAACACCTCGTGAACTAACTTTTTGGCGACTGTATGAGCTTCTTGGTTGGGTACTGCAAAAGCTTCTGGCCATTTGCTGAAATAGTCTTGCATGACGATGATATACCTATTCCCTTCTTCAGTAACAGGGAATGGTCCAGCTATATCGACAGCAACTCTTTTCCATGGTGCACCAACATTGTACACTTTCAGCCGACCTCTGGCTCTCGTTTGCGGTCCCTTTACTGAGGAGCAAGCTACACATTTTCTACACCAGTCCTCAACGTCTTCACGGCAATGCACCCAATAGAATCTTTTTCTCACCTTCTCCAGGGTTTTCTTTACTCCTAGATGTCCTCCGGATACTCCGTCATGCACCTGTCTTAGCACTGACGCGACTTTATCGAGGGGATAACTATTTGTAAGGTGACCTCCTGTCCACTGGGTGATTCCCATTTCCTCTTGAGAACTCCATTATCAATTATCAGGCTGTCCCATTGAGCCCAGTAACTTTTTGCTGTTGGGCTAAGCGCTGATATTTCACTCCAAGTGGGCCTTTGGCCACGTTTCTTCCATTCGATTACTGTCTTCAAGTCGCTATCTTCCTTCTGTGCGTCTTCCAATGGTTGATTATCCCAGTGTTCGTCCAAAGCGTTCACCTGGATAATCCTTACGTTCTATTTCTTTTCCTGTTTGGCACAATGTCGGCAAGATTCTTCGCAAGGTCGTCTAGACAAAGCATCAGCATTATTGTGTGACTTTCCTTTTCGATGTTCAGTGACAAAGTCAAATTCTTGCAGCTGCTCTATCCACCTTGCTACTTGTCCTTCCGGGTCTTTGAACTGAAGGAGCCACTGTAAGGCAGCGTGATCGGTACGAAGTGTAAACTGCCTCCCAATCAAATATTTCTTGAAGTGTTGTAAGGTCTTAACAACGGCTAGAAGTTCTCGGCGGGTAACACAGTAATTTCTTTCTGGCTTGGAAAGGCATTTGCTGAAATATGCGATAACGACCTGCCTATCTCCTTGTGTTTGAGAGAGAACTCCTCCAATACCAACATTACTGGCATCTGTGTCTACCAAAAATCGGCCTTCCCTACTAGGGTAACCTAATATAGGAGCCTCACACAAGTGAGTTTTCAGTAGCGCAAATGCCTGTTCACAGTCAGAGTTCCATTCAAATTGGCACTTTTCCTCTGTTAAACGATGCAACGGTTTCGCTAACTCTGAGAAGTTCTTCACAAACCGACGGTAATATGCACACAGACCCAAGAAAGAGCGTACCTCAGTTTTATTACGAGGGGTAGGCCACTTCGACACGGCTTTTATTTTTTCAGGGTCTGTTTGAATTCCTTGCGACGAAATAATGTGTCCCAAGTATCCAACCTCTTTCTGGAATAGTGTACACTTACTAGGACTGAGTTTTAAATTTGCTTCACGCAGTTTCTGGAAAACTTTCTCCAAATTGCGTAGGTGCTCTTCGAAGCTTCGTCCCATAATGATGATGTCATCCAAATAGACTAGGCATGCATCACCAAGCAACCCCACCAAGATGCGTTCCATTAGGCGCTCAAATGTAGCTGGAGCATTGCACAGTCCAAAAGGCATGACATTGAATTGCCAGAGACCGTTTCCAGGGCCAGTGGTGAAAGCGGTCTTTTCTTTATCCTGCTGACAGATTTCCACCTGCCAGTATCCACTTTTGAGGTCAACTGTGGAGAACCATTTCATGCCACTTAGCAAGTCCAAAGTGTCATCTATACGTGGCAGAGGATAACTATCCTTTTTCGTGGCATCATTCAACATCCTGTAGTCAACGCAAAACCTTGTACTGCCATCCTTTTTCTTGACTAGGACAACTGGAGATGACCAAGGGCTGGTAGACGCTTCGATAATCCGATTTTTCTCCATATCTCTTAACATTTCCGACACTTCCTGTTCTCTTGCAAAGGGGATACGACGTGGTCTCTGTCTTATCGGCTGTGTATCGCCCGTATCTATATGGTGTTTAACGAGCCCGGTCCTTCCCACGTCACCGTCGGTCTTCGAGAAGATGTCGTGGAAGTTATGTAACAGTTGCTTAACTCTGTGACTTTCGAACTTGTTCAAATTGCCCTTACAATTTTCGAGTAGTGTCGATACATGTTTCTGCCACTTCTCATCAAGTTCCTTTTGGTGCGCCTCTGTTTTTCTCAAAGATGCTACATGATCGCACACACCCACCATGCAATTCTTTTCAAGAATTATTTCTTTGTTACTAACGTTGATAATGCGTACTTTTGGTTTATCGGAAATCATCATCAGTGTCCTTGCTGTTATCCAGTCTGGGTGATCTCCAGAATCTTCTATTATAATGCAACGTTTACGGCATCCTATTGGTGATAGTCTAATATCTACTAAGGTTTCTGATCTTGGTGGTAATACCGTTCTCCTTAAACAGTACACTGACCCCTGTTTTCCACCTTGAAGAAATACTTCTTGTTCTGGAAAACTCAATACTCCTTTTGCTACATTAAGGACGCACTGCTGTTTCTTCAAAAAGTCCAGTCCTATTATGCAATCATCTGTAATATTCGCTACTAAAACAGGGTGCGTGAATGTCTTATCACCCATTTTCAAAGTCACATTCGTTTCACCAAGGACGAGTACTGGTTGGCCAGTGGCGGTTTGTAATCGGCATTGTGAAGATCCTCTTTTCCATACTATGGTCCGAGGAAATAGCTCCGGTCGTGCAATGGTTCTTGATGCACCAGTATCCAATGTGAAACTGCAGGATTTACCATTCAGTTCTCCTTCTATAATGAGACTGTTTCCGTCACCCACTTGTGATACTGTTATAATGGGGGCTACATGTCGACCAGCCAGTACTCGCCCCATAGCCCTGGCTGTTCCTAGTTTAAATCCTCGGCTTCCACCTGTGTCCCAGAAGTGCTTCTTCCCTTAGCCTTCCTGGGACAATTGATCCGAATATGCCCTTTTTCACCGCACTCATAGCATGTTGGCCCTTGTCAGGGTTTCATTTGTGCGGTTACCTCACGAATACGGTGGTGTGGTCGGCCATCTTGGCGTACTGCTTCCACCTCCAGAGCGTGTGTCAAGGCTGCCTTCAGAGTCTGATGGTGCCCCAGACGAACCGCAGCCCTGACTTCCGCATCTCGAATTCCATCAGTAAAAGCTTGCACCGTAGTAGCATCAATTGCTCCCGGCGTTGAAGCATACGCCCTCCTAACAATACGTTCTATTTCCGATGCCCATTGTTGCAAACCCTCACTGCTTTTCTGTGTGCGGTCGCGGAGTTGAGCCCTATAGACATGTTCGAGGTGTTTCTCTCCATATCTAGACTCCAACGCTTCTAACAGACAGGCTAGGGTATTGCAATCGCCGGAAATATTTTCGAGGATTTGGACCGCCTCACCACGCAGAGCAAGGACGTAAGGGCGGTTACGGCTTGATCGTCGTCCCAATTGTTGCCTTTTGCGACCTTTTCAAACTGTAGACGGAAGGCCACCCATGACGTTGTCCCGTCAAAATGAGGTACCTTGAAAGTCGGAAAAGCACTGGGTACCGGTACCACACCTTTAATGACTCCTTTTTGTACCTTCTCGTGCAAAAATTCTACTTCCTTCCCAAACTCCATGATGGTATTGTCTAATTTATCGAAACGCGCATCATATTTGTCAAAGCGCGTGTCTTGCTGGTCCAGACGGGCATCTTGTTGAGCTGTTTTAATTCTAAGTTCATTGACCTCTTCTTTGGTCTTTTTCCACTTTTCATTTAATTGTAATACCAGTTGCTGGGATTCCTTTATTTGTGACTGGGTTGCTGCCTGGGATTGTTTTATTTGTGCCTGGGTTTTTTCTATATGTGCCTGGGTTTCTGCCTGGGATCTATCTATTTTTGCCTGGATTTTTGCCTGGGATTTTGCCTGGGATTCTGCTACTATGCCTTTTATTTGCGCCTGGGATTCTGCTATACTCAGCTTTATTTGCGCCGTCAAGTGAGCTAGTAACACCGATAAATCGGATCCGCTGCTTCCGGGAATAGTGCTGGTACTAGGCGCACTCACATTCGTCGGTGTTACGACGGCCGCATCTTCTACGGGTGCAGGGACACCAAGCGATTCTTCCTCTTGACGCGCCAAATCCATCGCTGCTTGTCGTCGCGTGCGTACTCTTTCGTCTTCCCTTGGCGTGACCGGCATGCCGCTTCTGACACCAATTGTTACGGGCTAGGGGTACTCAAACGCCGGTTAAGGGTTACGAAGTTAATTGGCAACGAAGGTACAGTCGATTGTAGGCAATGACAAGTAGAATGTAGCTTATGTCACACCGAAGTCTTCTCTTACGTCCACGAAGTCCGTGTTGTAAACACACAATAACGCTACAGATGTTTCTTCACGTAGTACTTACAGTTCTCGTTACAGTTGTCGCGGTAGGTATTCTCAATTATCGCTTCTTAACTCGCTGTTTTCGTATCGCTAGTCGAATGTAGACTGACTCTGTGCTCGTTCGGGAGATCGCGACGCCCCCGTCAGGGGGCGTGGCGAGCGGACCCAGGGCTATGCCCCCCGGCCGCGGAGTCCATTTAGGTGGCCCGTTAATACGGGCCTCTCTTTGGGTCGGCGACAATGGCCTGTCAGATGTAGTTACGTGCGTGAGTTGCGCACGTCTGTGTTTTTGGTTGCTATGTGTTATTCTGTAGGCGCGCCACAGGGCCCACTCACGACCCTGCTTTCTTCACGGCACTCCGGCGGTCAGTCCCTGCCAGGTGAGACCCCCAGTTGCCCTGGGGGAAGCCCAGCAGAGGACGACCAGCGACAGGTGGTGCCGACTCGACGCTCCTACAGAGTTACGGATGTAACATGTAACCCCCGCCCGTCCTGAGAAACCATCTATGTACGGTAACCACTTCAGGCTAAGGGGTCGTGATGTATGTGTGGGCGGTATTGAACTGTAGAGTAACACCGCCCAGTGATTACGCGTACCGCGGCCCGCGCTGCGCGTACGCGTGTATATGTTTGGCGTCTGCTTAGTGGTGATTGTCTGCCGCCGCGTATGCGTACCTATATTAACCTAGCATACGCTACGCGACGAGTGTGTGTAGAGGGTGCAGTATTATTGGGTCAGATGAGCCGCGTGTAACCTGGGTGCGGCTCACCTGTGAGGTCAATCCGGTGGAGAGGGGTCACAGGTCCGCTACCAGGTCGCGGGGAAAGGGTTTCGCGTCAGGGGGGCGCGCGTGCCAGGGCGCGATGTCCTTGACGTGCGTCAAGTCGGACGCGTCGGCACGCGCGAACATACCCTTCGCGAGGCGCCGCACAAACTCATCCAGGCTCTCAAGCCTGAGGTCCCTCCGGATGACATCGTTCCTCACGTAGCGAGGAGCGGCAACTATTGTCCGCAGCGCAAGACTTTCTTGCGCGCGGAGCGTCTTGCGGTGCGCCTCGCTAGCGAGGGCGAACCATGCCGGAGCGGCGTACGTCAGTATTGGCCGTATGTACAACTTGTACACGGCCAGTTTGACGCGCGCCGGGATGCAGGATGAGAGCACTGGTTTGAGCAGGTGGCGGGCAACCCTGCCCCGTGCGGCGACCGAGCGGACTTGTGGCCCCATGGTGAGCCGGCGGTCGATCGTCACCCCCAGGTACTTCACCCGGGGGGACCACTCGACGGCGGCTCCCAGGAGTCTCAGGGGTGGTGGGACGGACGCATACCCGAATACGATCGCCTGCGTTTTTCCCACGTTCACCGACAGCCGCCACTTGGAGAGCCACTCGGGAAGGAGCCCGAGCACACGCTGCATCTTGACGGCCGCGTACTTCGCATTAAGCGATGTAGTGATGTACGCGGCGTCGTCAGCGTAGAGCGCGAGCATCGCTTCCGAGGTAGTGGGGATGTCGTCGGTGTAACGTGAGTAGCACGCAGGCGACAGGCAGCTGCCCTGCGGTACACCCGCGAGCACAGGGCGGGGGGCGGATAGCGTCCCGTCAACCACCACCCGGAAAGTCCTGTCGGAGAGGAAGGTAGAGACCACCTTTACAACGCGACGGGGCGCGCCTGATGTGGCCAGTTTGTAAATCAGGCCGTCGTGCCACACACGGTCGAAGGCCTTCTCCATGTCGAGGAGTACTGCAACGGCACACTCTTTCTTGTTAAGAGCGGCCGTGACGCGGTGCAGTACCCTCGACAGCTGGAGCGTCGTGCTGTGCTCCGCCCGGAACCCGAATTGCTCGGGCCGCGGCGCGATGTGAGGCTGGAGATGTCGCAGCAGGAGTGCCTCGAACACCTTGGAGACCGTCGGCAGCAGTGTGATCGGCCGATAGCTCTCCGGCTTCAGTATGTTTTTTCCCGCCTTGGGCAGCATTATGACGCGCCCCTCCTTCCAGACAGCGGGGAAGGTCCCGGTGCGCAGTACCGCGGTATACAGGCGCGCCAAGGCCGCTACCATTCGGTACGGCAGGTGGCGCAGCGCTGTATTGGTTATACCGTCAGCACCGGGGGCCTTCTTGGGCTTGGTACGGAGGATGGCGCGTCTGACTGCGCCCGGCGAGAAATACACTGGTTCTTCATCGGGAGCTATCGGCGCTGCGAAGTAGTCTCCCAGGTGTTTCTCAACTGCTGCGACATGGTCGGTGTCGCTGGTCGGGTTGGGGCGGAACTGACGCTCCAGGTGTTCTGCGAAGACCTCCGCCCGGTCCTCTGCGGTGTACCTCAGCGCCCCGTCGCTGTTGAGTAGCGGTCTTACCGGGGCTGGGGTATTCTTCAACTGGCGGCACAGTTTATGTAGTGAGGGCCAACTCTCAGTTGTGGCCTCAATTCTCTCCTCCCAGCCCTCGGCGGCGTGCGCCTTGAGCTCGGCCTTGACCCTCTCCGCGAGACGGTTGAGCTTCGTCTTTAATGTAGGGCATCTTAACTGTTGCCACTGCTTGCGTAAACGCCTCTTCTCGGCGATCATCTTGCTGAGCCGCGCCGGCAGGGGCGGCAATAGCCCTCTCCCCTGTGGCTGTATGCTTGTCGCCGACTGCAAGGCGCTCTGTACGCAAGCAGTGACGTCATTTGCCATGGCGTCTACGCCCGCGGAGGTTGTAATAGGCCGAGCCGGCGTGGTGGCCTCTACTTCCTCTGCGAACTTCGTCCAGTCTATGCGTCGACGTGGCGCTAGCGGTTTCAGGTGGGTCAGCGTCCCCGATAGGACGACGAGTACAGGTTGATGGTCCGACTGTAACTCGTCGTCGATCACCAGCTGGGTGATCTGGCTGCACAGCCCCCGATGAATCACGATGTCCAGCACGTCCGGCATATTCGCCGGGTTGTCCGGATAGTGGGTGGGCATCTCCGGGCCGGACACCGTGTAGTCGGAGGCTTCCGCGTCCGCGAAGAGCCGTCTGCCACCCGCGTTGGTCCGCACCGAGTTCCACGCCGGGTGCTTGCAGTTAAAGTCGCCGGCGAGGACAACAGCGCGCGGCGCGCCGTACAGTAGGCCCCGCAGCTCAGTTAGGTCCATGGGAGCCGCGGGGGGCTTATAGCACGCATACACGTCGATGTCCTCGCCAGCCACGTGCAGCTGCACACCCAGCGCGTAAAAAGTGCCGAGCGATGGTACGGGTAGCTCCTGATGGACGACTCTTCGCCTCACAAGTACCGCCAGACCACGGTACCGGGAGTGGGAGGCTGACCGTTCGTCCTTCCTATAAACGAGATATCCCGGGAATCTGATCTTGTCCTCCGGTCCCAGGAAGGTCTCGCTTATTAGCGCCACGTCGACGTCCTGTTCCCTCAGGAGATGGCGGAGGGGGGCGACCTTTCCCCTAAGGCCGCGGGCGTTCCAGTGAATCATCCTCAACGGCCTAGCCACGGTAAATGAGTAGTAATCTGGCCAGGCCGTCGAAGATGACGGTTTCTACATCCTGACCCTGCCTGATGGCCTTAATAAGGCCCATCAATAGTTCAATGGCACAGGTCGTGAACTCCTTTGTAGTCTCGGTCTTGGTTTTCGTAGTGGGGGCACCGGTGGCGCCGCGGTTGGCTTGAGCCTTCTGTCGCGGCGCTGTACCGGCGCCGGACTCTAAAGTGCCAGGAGCCACGACCTGCCTGTCTTTTGGGGCAGGGTCAGCGACCTTAGGCACGTCTTCCTGAGTGGCAAGGGGTTCTGTCGGCTTCTTGCCTTTCCCCTTGCCCCCGCGCCCCTTCTTCCTCCGCTTAGACGAGGTGGCTTGAGCGCGGTCGGTGGGCCCGTTGGCTGCCGCCATTAGGGTTGCGGCGTCAGCGTCGGCGTCGACCGTAAGCGGCCTCTCGGTGGCCGCTTGTGGCCGGCGCGCTCTGGTCGAAATGGCGGCAGTCCCCGCTCGCCTGTTCTTGAGTTCCGCCTGGAACACGGGGCACTTGGTGTTGCATGCGGGGTGCGGACCGCCACAATTTGCACAAGTGGCGGGCTCCTCCCGCGGCCGTGGACAGTCGCGTGCCACGTGTTCCCCGCCGCAGCGCACACAGGCGAGCGGTCGGTGGCACTGGTGGGAGCTGTGCCTGAATTTTTGGCACCGGTGACATTGGGCGGGCCCACGTTTTCCCCGCCAAGCCTCAATCTTGACACCGCGCATGTTCATGAACACGGCGGTGTCATAGATGTTTCTGACCTCGGGCGTCCTCTTGAGTATGGCGTGGAACACGCAGCCGGGTCTTCCCTGTGCGCCCTTAATATGGCGCACGTACTCCGGCTCGTATCCCAACGCCCGGAGTTCCTCGTCTATCTCCTGAGGGTCTGTGTCCGCTGGCAGCCCCCGGATGGCGATCTTCACGCTTTTGTCCGCTGGCAGGGAGTATGCGAACCAGGACACGCCGCTCTCCTTTTCCAGGCCGGTGAGGTATCGCTGGACCAGCCGATACTCATCCTCGGTGTCGGGGGTGAATCGTACCCCCGTCCCGTAGGGGCGAGCATTAGGCGGCCGGCCCAAGCGCTCCCTGAGGGCCCGGAAGTGAGCGGCCCAGTTCGGTAGTTTCTCCACTACCAGCGGCGGATAGCGCTGCTTCTTCGGTTTCTTCGTGGTTACGACCGGCTCGGGTGAGCCAGGGGTAGCAGCGGGGGGAGCGGTGGTACCGGCGGACACAGTTGTTGTTTGATCCTCCTCCTCCATTGGCGTCGGCGTCGGTGTAGGCGAGCGCGGCGGCGTGCGGCGCACCGCCTGGGCAAAGGTGGGCGAGGCCGACTGCCCCCCCCCGCGCGGCGCGCTGGTGCGCTGAGGTCGCGGTGGGTCGAGGCAGTACCGTTTTGCCTCAATGGTCTCGCCCGAGCTTCTACGCCGCCGCTGTGGCCGGGCCTCGAGTGCAGACTCAAAGCCGAACCCAAGCTGCGGCGGCGTTGGTGAGGCCGGCGACTGCCGACCTGATAGGTCTCTTCCCTCGGTGGACCGGCGCCCGGATCGCGGGGTCGTATCTCGCGACACGTCCCCGCGACCGGACCCGGCCGAGTCCCCGGACGCCAGTGACGTGCTCGAAGAGCACGCCGATAGCGCGGCGGGGGAGTCGAAGGCAGAGGCCCTCGGAGGTGCCGGCGACTCGGGCACCAGTGGCGCCCTATGCGACGGTCTTCGAGTGCCGCCCGCTCTGGCTGGCCGCTCAAGCTCCGCCCCCGCCGGTCCCGCCAGCTCGCTCAGCAAGCTGTGGGTGGCGGGCGTGGCGGTGCCCGGAGCTGGCACAGCTCGAGCCGATGCGGGCCCAGCTTGAGCGGGCGGTGCTGTTTGCTGCGTCGGCGACATAGCTGGGCGCGACAGGGGTGCGCGGGTGTGCGCAGGTGTCATTGAGGTTCGCGTCGGCGGCGCGCTCTGCGCGGGCAGCGCGGCGGCGCGCGCTGGCGCCGCGGCCCGCGCAGCGGGCGCAGCCGGGCGCGCGGGTGCAGGTACGCGGACTGGCTTAGGGGGTGCACGCACTTGTTGCGTGCGCCCCTGGGTGGCGGCCGGTCCCGGTGCCTGAATAGGCACTGGCCGGAACGCTGCTGGGCGGACGGGCACCGCGTGCTGTCGACCCGACGACGGTGCCGGCGCAACGCGCGCAGGCGCCGATGTCGTCGGTGGGCCGGCTGCCAGCACGGCACTGGTACCACCCTCTCTCATCTTACGAGCTGTTGTTTGCCCGGCCGGTGTCGGAGCGGACGGCGCGTTGCCCGATTTGGGCAGTGATGCAGAGACTGCGCTGCCCATTTCGGGCAGCGATACTGCCCGGTCCATCACCGGACGGGTCTCTTCGGGCCCGGTGTCGCGGCCGAGAGAGCCGCGTGCACCGGGTTTCTTCGGCATTCTATTGTAATGCCGGATAAAATAAAACACTCACAGGAACACTTAATTGTTAAAAAGAAATAAAAATAGTTAAAAATAAAAAGTTCACTCTTTTAAGGAAGCACTGATAAAAACATGTGGTTGCCGCGATCGCAACGGCGGCGGCGGGCCGCCGAGGTGGCGGGGGCGAGGGCTCCCGCCTGTGCCCGTGCCGGTCAGGACTCGGCACCGGCACAGACGAGTAGCTGATAAGACGATCCGCGCGGCTTAGCTAGTCTCAGTGAGCACCCGGGAGCTCGGAACTGGACGACTGCTGTGGACCACTGGCTGATCCACTGACTCTGTGCCGGCGTCACGGTGCTATATATAGTCCAGCTGATCGAACATTCCAGATTCCTCTAGACGTAATAATAATAGCACATAACTTCGAGGTCACTCGGAAGTACCTACGGTAATTTCCGGAAACGGGTTTCTAGAAATTTCGATGTCGACACTTTGTTGACAAAACTGTTGAGACCTGTACCATTCGATAGGCCGTCCTAAGTCTAGTAAAGCGTTTTATTATTGTACCTAGAAAATGTCTAGGTCTGGAGGAATAGGGCTTAAAAGTGACTCACAGCATGTCACGCGATATCGAACCTTATGCCGTCGACATAAGGTCCATTTGTAACAATATTAACGAGTTTAAGGGAACGCCCTCTGTTATTTAACATACTGTATAATTAATTATTTGAAAGGTTTTTTAGTGAGATAACACTTTTTTAAGGTAGCCATGACAGTGGTTATGACGTTTTATTGACGACTTTGACAGTTTTATTTTCCCGTTGTGCTCGTGGCGAGTGTTGATTTGAGTTGATTGTGTTTATATGTTGGGCCGTATGTTCGGAATTCATGTTTTGGTTTTTTCGCAGTCATGTGGTAGATAATATAGATACGATAGTCTTAGATACATGACACGTCAATCAAATGTCACTGTCAAAATCTTATTTCGCTTATTGCTGGCCACCATATTTATTAGTAGTTGTATTGCACTCTTTAGAAAAACTAAGCCAAAATATAGGAAATTAATATTAAAACAGTTAACTATTAGCGTAACTATACCTGGCATTAAATTTACAAAGTGCTGGCCTAGGCTCCGTACATTTCTCTAACATCTCCTTTCTAGTACAATATTTCCAAAATATGCCAGACATGGCAAAACTTAACTAAAGCAGCACAACAAGAAATTCTTGGAAAAACTCAAACAATAAAGTATTTTTCAAGACCCTTTTTATTACTTATCTCTGAAGATATGTTATGCACCAATAAATTACTCCTAATGGACGTTATCCAAATGTGAAAACACGTTTGTAGGGAAATTAAGATGTTATCTCGTAATGTTTCGAACTAGCTGCATCATTATACGTATCTGTTTTAGGAGATATAGAATAATAAGGAATTGCTAATCAAAAATGAAATTATTTACGAACAATATTGTGATTCTTTGGATTCGGTGGAGAGGCGTGCGAAGAGGTTGATTGGCGACCCAGATTTAATTCAAAACGATCTCCAAAACACAGGCGTAGAGTAGCCAGCCTTTCGGTATTCTATAGGATTCATTTTGGTAAGTGTGCGAAGGAATTGAATGATTTAGTTCCCCCATCTCAGTTCCACCATCGGACGACCTGTCGCACGGCGAGTTTCCACCCTTACGTCGTTATCACCACTACGATTCGGACGAAGCGTTTCGCCTCCTATTTCATACCGCATATATCGAGGGACCGGAACAATTTGCCAGCGGCAGTGTTTCCGTCGGACTACAATTTGAGTGTCTTCAAGGGTAGAATAAATAGGCTCTTAATAAGCTAGTGCGCTTTACCATCATCGATTGCGTTACTGCTTACCATCAGGCGGGATTGCGGTCAAGCGCTAATTTATAATACATAAAAAAAAAACAAAACGAAATTATTCACGAAAAACATTGTGATTCAATCAATTTGCTATAATTTCAGCTAAAGAACACACAGACTGATGTCAAATTGGAAAAGTGTTTTCTTTTCCCTAAAAAGGATTTCTGAATCGGTCGACTGGGACCACTAGTCACGTGACGTCGAAACGCCATTAAAAATCCGTTAAAGTATCGGATTACTGCCGCAGCTCGGGATGACACCGTTGATATTTTTTTTTTAATAATTATAAACTAGTGCTTGACTGCAATCCCGCCTGATGGTAAGCAGTGATGCAATCGTTGATGGTAAAGCGCACTAGTTTATTAAGCCTATTCACTTAAAAAAACTAAGGAATAGGAAGGATGCCGGCAGTTGAGCGAGGTGATGCAATGTTAAACCCAAGACCTACACGACCAAACGAAGCTGCGCTAGAGGGAGATTGATCTGGAGACTCTCCACGACCAACCTGCCGACACTACAACATTTGGCGCATCGTACCCGCCACACATTGCAACACAACTGCTCAGACCCGTCCTCCATACGGCTTCACCAGACATCATGCCAGAACACGACGAATCGCTTGGCGGCAAGACTTTGTCTGGTGGGCGGTAACTTCTGCCGGCGATATGGCCATAATATCGAACGAGAAAATGCGATTATCGATATGCTATTTGTGACACATTATTATGTACTTATGTACATAATGATGTATAGATATGTATACAATGCGTAAAGAAAACCCTGTCCGGTCCGTGAAGATATTGTTAGGTATCAATAACTGATTCTACTAATGCCTACAAAGCAGGGCTAAACTTAAAAAAATCCCCTAAAAAAATTAATATTTTTTTGATAAAACTAGGTAACTCAGTACATATGCGGTAGGCAACACGGTAGGCATACATGCGTGGGTGAAGAGGGGCAGGGCACGCAGCACGTGGTCGCTTCACTCATAATATTACTCTCTAAAACGGTGTTGTCACTTTTAAAAAACTACCAAATTTTGTAGAAGTTGGAATTAATTTGCGGAAAAAAAAAGATTATTTCAAAATTCATTAGTATTGTCACTATAATGATTACGTAAAATTTCATATTTTATTTGGCTAACCTAACCTAACATTTATTATCCTTTTGCGTCGGACGGGGTTGTATATATTATATATGTTCTAAGAAAACTAGACGTTGTTTAGCAGTACTGATAGAGTAGCGATGGTATTATGCCTTGCCCACACTAGTGTCATCTCGATACACCGTTAAAATTCTGCATATCACCAGTGATATTCCGACCGTTAATTAGAGCCTGATTTACACGGACATTGTAGCATGAGTTATTGTAGACGACAAAATTCATTTGATGCTTCTTTTTCATCGTATCTTCATTTTATCAATTAACTTAAAATAACGACTTCATCATCATTAACCTTTTTATAGTCCCAATGCTTGGCCCAGGTCTCCTCTCATACAGAGAGTAATCACAATGCTTGCTCAATGCGGGTTGGCGAAAAAAATACATTTAACAATAAAATTTCCCCGACATTACAGCGGCGAAAGAAAGAAAGAAAGGAAAAAAAAATATTCCGTACAAACAAAACGCACCTTCCAAGTAAATACCATATATATAATAATAATAATAACAATCGTTGAAGGAACGCTTCTTTGGCCGCCTGAAAAAAGTACTTAATAGTCTTCTATCAGGCGGAAACAAGGTGCGCGCTTTCAACGGTTGGGTCATGCCGGTATTGATGTACTCTTTCGGTATACTCAAATGAACTCAAATCGAACTTGACGCCCTGGATCAGAGGGTCCGTACGCTGCTGACTGCAAATCGATTGCATCACCCACGGTCATCGGTTATGAGGCTGTATATACCGCGAAAATGTGGAGGACGTGGCTTTTTAAACGCCAAGACACTCCACAATCGCGAGATATGCAGTCTCAGGGAATATTTTCTAGAAACCGGCGTGGGGATGCAACGAGATGTGGTCGCGGCTGACAACGGCCTCACTCCGCTCTCCTTGGCTAAAGAGAACTGGCGTAAACCAGTAGTGCTTGACACAAATGATCGCATGGAGGTATGGAAGAGCAAAGAGCTTCACGGACCCTTTTTCCGAGCCCTACACGGGCCCGATGTAGATTTTCAAGCGTCCGTAGCCTGGCTACGTTTCGGTGACCTCTTTGGGGAAACCGACGGTTTTGTCTTTGCAATTATGGACGAAGTTATGATGACGAACAATTACCGGAGATTCATTGTGAAAGACGGCACAGTTGACATCTGTCGGGCATGTCACCGGCCGGGAGAATCAATTAGACACATTATTTCCGGGTGTTCTCGTCTAGCTAACGGAGAGTACTTGCATAGCTTTAGCATTGGCTTACTAGCCAAGAGCCTCGACCAACACCTCAGGAGGCTCTCGTTAGGCAGCTGGATCAAGGGCTTGATTTAGAGAGCTGTAATTCTGGACACGGCTCGCATTATCAGGAAGTTCCTCCCTCTGGAGCCCTGACCGCTGGTAGCTTGGACCCTGTTCCCGATACCGGTGGGCTACTATTTTTTTATATTTTTAAATGTTTTTAAATGTTTTTTGTGTTTTATGTATTTTTTTATGTAAAAATATTTAAAAATGTAATTTATATGTGTTTAAAATGAAATAAAGGAAATAATAATAATATCACCAAAAGTCTCATACTCCAAACATGCAAAACTGCCAAATTAGAAACAAAGTTGGGCGGCTGTTTTTTTGTTATGCTCCACACCTATTGGTCGCAGCGCAAAAAGGATTTTTCAAATCCGACCAGTAGTTCCTGGGATTAGCGCGTTCAAACAAACACACAAACAAACTCTTCAGCTTTATATATTAGTATAGATATAGATTAGTAGAATGTCACTAGAAGTTCTACACTTGTTCTACGCCATATTCTTTCAAAATACGACGACCATCGTGTCAATAAATTTGTCAGTATGAATAGACAGCAACTCATCCTCGTTCCTTCGCTTGATAGCACCGCATCAAGGTCCCTGCCTACCCATCTAACAGAAAAGGGATGATTTGTCATTGAATTAAATTTACGCCAAACAAACAAAATTTCCTCTCCTGATGGTGTATTTCAAAATTTATATTCAAGGTAATGCTGTTCTTTGCAGGGCTGTTAAATATATATATTACTAGCGGCCGCCAGCGACTTCGTTCGCGTGGAGTTAACTATGCTCCGCTCCTATTGGTCGCAGCGTGATGTTATATAGCCTAAAGCCTTCCTGGATTATTGGGCTATCCAACGCAAAAGAATTTTTCAAATCGGGCCCGTAGTTCCCGAGATTAGTGCGAACAAACAAACAAAATAACTCTTCTGCTTTATATATTGGTATAGATAAATCCTCTCAAAGGTAGGCTAGACAAAAAATGTTACCTTTGCGCTCTATTATTACTGGCCACTATATCACCACTG
Source organism: Sesamia nonagrioides (assembly GCA_017933935.1). Classification (NCBI taxonomy): domain Eukaryota; kingdom Metazoa; phylum Arthropoda; class Insecta; order Lepidoptera; family Noctuidae; genus Sesamia; species Sesamia nonagrioides. Next base: position 86,273 of record JADWQK010001804.1, read on the forward strand.
CTCTCAAAACGGTGAACTGTCAAGATACTGATTTCGGATTTTTCTTGAATTAATTGTGTGGGTAATTCTTAGAATTATAGAAAGTGTTTCTATAAGCTGTGCCACGCGGTTTCACACGCGTTTCTTTTTTTAATGCCCCGCTCCTATTGGTCGCAGCGTGATGTCATATAGCCAAGCATTTCTTTTTCGGCAGCATGTCCAATTCCCAGTGTGGGGCAAAGTTAAAAAAAAAAATAAAACATTCAGGGACATTTCAGACAAGACTTTTCAACTTAATCTGCCAAATCGCAAAGGCATTTAAAAATGTGCATCTTGTACATCATCATCATCATCATCAACCTTTTATCGTCCCACTGCTGGGTACAGGTCTTCTCTCATACAGAGGATTGAGCGTGTAGCACGTGCTAGGAAAACGCTCTATAATCAGAGCCTTAAGTGCCATTTTCCCCTCGGTCGTCGTTTTTTGTCATTTTTACCTCGGTGGTAGGCCATAACATCGGCTGCCGGCAGAAGTTACCACCCACCAGACAAAGTCTTGCCGCCAAGCGATTGGTCGTGTTCCGGCATGATGTCTGGTAAAGCCGTACGTAGGACGGGTCTGAGCAGTTGTGTTGCGTTGTGTGGCGGGTACGATGGGCCAAATGTTGTTGTGTCGAGAGTTTGGTCTTGGAGAGTCTCCAGATCAATCTCCCTCTTGCGCAGCATCGTTTGGTCGTGTTGGTCTTGGGTTTAACATTGCATCACCTCGCTCAACTGCCGTCATCCTTCTTATTCCTGAGTTTTTTAAGTGAATAGGCTTAATAAACTAGTGCGCTTTACCATCAACGATTGCATCACTGCTTACCATCAGGCGGGATTGCAGTCAAGCACTAGTTTATAATTATTAAAAAAAAATACCACAAAAAATAAAACATTCCCTACTAGTTGAAACGCTAAAATATACGTCACATATTGCACCGTCAATAATCGAGAACGTTATTCCCTCCCTCCATAATTGCCTGTTTCCCTGTTGATAAATATTGCCCACTTTCCTCATAAAACAAAAATTCTAAAATGTATACCAACCCTGCACACGCTACCGTTTATTAGGATAGCAAACAAGAGAGCTGTCTTCTCATATTTAGCCAGCAATATTTCTCCTACCCTTTGTGTACGGAACGAAATCTCGAAACAAAGTCCCCGACAAATGTGGTAGAACGTCTTCTTGTGAAAAACACAGTAATTTAATCTTTATACACCATGTTATAAAGATTACTTTTGTTTACAGTTGTTTTATTAAAAAAGATGTTATTGAAATTGGACTTTATGTGCAGGAGTTAAGTGTGCTTTTTCATTTGATATTTCTACAGCAAACTGCAGCGCTGCAAGTTATAAGAAATCCATCTAGAATTTGTCAGTGTTTCTGAAAACTCTTTGCAAAATTTCCTTTACGATCGGTTGTTCCATTTTTATTTATAAAAGTTATGTAACACCAAAAAAGTACAAAAATACCGACATTGTTTTAAAGTCGGCCCAAGATCATATTCCTATTCCACAGAATACATTACCGTATGGAAAATAACTAACCACTTAAATAACTATACAACATACAACACACCAGTATATCCACGATCGCGTGTTTGAAATTTTAACGAGATTTTCTTTTTTAACATCAAAATTCACAAACTAAAAAGTTTTAGATTTTTTTAATTTCTCAATTTTGACAGCTGTTAATTTTACATCAAGTGGACAGCTGTCAAAATCGTTTAAAACTAAATTAAACTTCAAAAAGCAAAAATAAAATAAAAATAAGTCATCATCATCATCATCATCTCAGCGTTAATCCCAGTCGCATCCGCAGCTTTTTCAGCTTTGGAGTCTGGGGTCCGCTTTACCAGTCTAACTGCTGATTTTGGCTTAACTGGGGTCCGCTTTACCAGTCTAACTGCTGATTTTGGCTAAACTTCGATATTTTCCGTGAAGCGACTGCCGTCTGACCTCCACAACCCGAAGGCGATATCTAAGCATTGTAGTTAGACCAATTGTTAGACTTTTGAGGGCTCGAACATCCCGTAACGACTGCCACTAGATGTTCGTATGGCAACCGGGACCAACGGCTTAACGTGCTTTGCGAGGCACGACCAGATACTAATAAGTGTCTTTCAAAATCCAACGCAAAATCTAAATATTAATAAAATCCATACTAGTTATGCGGTATCATATCCAATTAATGTTGCTTATTTATATGGATGAATGTTTGAATTGATAACTAAATAACATTACGCGAGTCAGTGGGGCTGAAAATTGATGTATACACAACGTCCCCAACGTTTTCAATTGCAATCTAAACAACCTTATTTTTTCTTTATACAAAACCATAATATAGTTTGTACAGAATAAGCAACAGAATCGATTCCAATTATTTTTACACCATGTTATATTTTTTCTAAATATAAAAATGATGTAGTGTGGTTACCGAGCGCACTGTTAGACGGGAAAACGTCGGAGAGGTTTTAAAAAAAGCGTTTTTAATTAAAACACTATATTTAGCATTTGACTACAGACAGGATGAACTGGTACGTCTAAGAGATGTGCTCGCGATAAAGATTGAACGCAGACTGCCTGAATGATGTACTCGTGAAGAAAGTGCTGATTAAGCACTTTTGTGACGTAGAGAGCTTTATTGCTAATTTTGAAGTATTTTGGTTATTTATGCATTTTAGGGTGCATTTGGCAATCGTAACAGCACGAAATATGTAGTCCACAGTGGATCATAATGTCCTAGTTCCCCCGATGCGCCACACCACTGAAGGCACGAGCAGGCGAGCCCTGCGTTGACCATATTTTTGTATGTACAACCAGATAACATTACAAGCTTATAACTTTGTGATTTTTTTTAGTTTTGTTCAACAAGGGTTTTTAGTTTATCGGATGAACTTTGAGTTCTGTTATATCTGTTCTAACTACTTTACACAACTAACTTTACATTTTCAAAAAAGGCTGTTTTTTACGTAAGTCAAAACCCATTATCCACATATTTATCTTAACGTTTTCTGGCTATGGTATACCGCAAATACATTTTTTTATCATTCTTATTAAGGATCTTAACAGCAAGAAAAGTCTTCTCAAATTTACAGAACTCAGTTGCGAAGGTGCGGGAGTTATGGGGTATGTCTTATGTAATATTTACGTTCAAAAAATGATGATTCTCAGCGTAATTTGAGTAGGTATGTGAGTTTTGATTTTTATGCAAAATCACAGCAAAATAAAATGGATAAATATCTAATGGTGTAATGAACAAATTCTGTGATAATAATATAACAACAAATGAATTAACAAATTGAGTTTATTACAGTTTCAACCAAATTACTTGAAATGGCGTCGTAAAATGAAGGATATACGGGTACGTAAAGGTCTGACACCTGCCTAGTTGGTCTTATCAGCTTACGTAACTCATTTTGATACCCACAACGTCGGGCAAAGTGTTATCGGGCTTAGCCTTCAATCTCTCAATACTACCCTAAAGTTTTTCCCAGTTAGACTAAGTATTTTATACTTGTACAACTCAACTTGCGTCACACTCGTATATACATCAGGGTAATATAATATCTGACGCGGCAAGCCTCCTTGCCGGATTGACGCAATGTGATCTGGAAGCCAAAGTCCTCTCCCACATATGGGAGTGGCGAGAGGAGTCAAAACTCTGGGGCATAACTCAGTTGCCGTGAGAAGAATGGCGGTACAGCTGACAGAGCTCCTGTTGGATCTCATGGCTACATTAGCGGCGGTAAGTCCCCTCTTTGAGGAGTGGCTAGAAACACGCCATGGCGCCCTCACCTTCCGCCTGACACAGGTCCTCACCGGACACGGCTGTTTCGGGATGTTCCTGTTCTAGATAAGGCGGGAGGAAACGCCAGGGTGTCACCACTATGGAAATCGCCCTGAAGACACGTTGGAGTATACGGTGGAGGTCTGCCCGGCTTGGGCGGAGCAGTGTTCTCGTGGTGGCAAAGGAGGAGGCGGAGCTCGTAAGCGAGAATTTAGTGCCCACATGCCTCTGGCCGCCGCAGAAGACGCCCTGGTCGGGAGACAAGACGGTATGAGCCGGCTTGTGGGCGGCCAGCAGTGGGCAGCTCATCGCCTGGCAAGGGCCAGGCCCGAGTCGACTCCACGATATGTATCGAGATGTCAGCACATCGTTACTAGGTCCACGAAGATCGATGCCGGGCAGGGCTACGGGTTGGTTTAAAAAGAAACCTAAGGAATAAGGGTAGGTTTTAGTCAGTAAAAGTCTGACACGCCCTTCGGCTCCACCGAGAACGGGAGCAGTCATTTGATGATTAGCCATGCACACCAAGTAATCAATTTGACTTTTGGTTTTGATTTATGTGATTTGTAGACTTCATTAAAATTTGCACGTTTGGTTGCAAGCAGTGACATTTAGGTTATAAGATCTTACCTCAATCAAGACTGTGTATTATTATCAAATAAACGTTTGATCTGATTTGATTTGTGAAGGATTAATATGAATTATAATCTAGCTATATTTGGAAATAAAAGTTCAATTATAGTACGTTTAGGTTAACTCTACAATATTTTTATTTTCTACAGTTTACATTTCTGCTCACTTGCACGTTTCTAGATTTGTTAAATTTCCTCGGGTTTGGAAAATCCTTTAAATGAGGTCATTTATAAGCAAACTCGCGAGTCTACCAGTCAGATTAGACAGTTTGCAATTCATGTCGTTTAAAAAGCACGGGTTAATTCTAGTATACTTTAGATAAACGTGCCTAGACTACTTGTGCTATAGTTTGGAGCGTAGTGTCTAAGGCGGACCCTGCACTTTTTTTTTTGTTCTCGATGGGAAAAATGACAGCCGAATGAATGGCGGCGCGGCACGGCCCACGACGGGCACACCGCCAGGGTGTGTTCCGCCGTGTCCTCTGCCGCGCCGCAACCGTGGCAAGACGTTGTTTCCTCTCATCCTATTCGGTACAGGTACCTGCCGAAGCAGCCGTGACCGGAGAGTACCTGCACCAAACGGAAGGAGAGGAACCCGTGACGCCTGTCGAGCCAGTCCTCCAGGACTGGCCCGATGGCGTCGAGGGTACGGCGGCCGAAGACGGCGGAGGCAAGGTCCTGCGTCCATGCTGAACAAGAGCGACCCTCGCCTCCCGCCGGATGGCCTCCCTCTCCTCTGGGGCTGGACGCTCGCCCAGCGCCCTGCGCCCCGCCATCCACTCGTACACTCTGGCGAGCACCCACGCCTCGAACTCCCAAGATGAGGTGCCCGCCAGAGCGCGTGCCGAAGTGAAGGCTACCGTGCGGTAGGCACGCGCTGCCCGCTGGGCGATGGCGCTTTGGAGCGCCCGAAGAGCGGTGACGTTCTCCCTCCTATGGAGAGAGTCCGCCCAAATGGGGGCCCCATAAAGGGCCATACTCCTCAGTATGCCAGCATATAGCCGCCGGCACCGCGTGCTCGGCCCTCCCATGTTCGGCATGAGCCATGAGAGGGCGTCCGCAGCCTTCAGCAGGCGCGTCGATAGCCCGCTGAAATGCGGGCCGAAGCGCCACCTGCTCTCCAACATGAGGCCCAGATAATTCATCTGGGCCTCGACCCCAATCCTGACGCCCTCCGCGAAAATGTGGGCATCAAGTGGCGGACCCTGCACCTGCCTTAAGTTTGCGCAACATTTTAATTGTGTAATATGCGTAATTGAGCCCTTCGAACTCCAATAGAGTATTGTAAAATATTGCGCAGTATTTACCCATGCCGCCCCTATATTATCCAAAAATTATATTGTGCAATAGAATGGAAACTTGTGTAATCATTATGTAGCCTTCAATACAATGCTCTTAGAAATAAGATTGAAAAGTAGCTCACCGTCAATATCCACAATGGTACCTATAACTTTTTAAATGGTGGACAATTTGGAACAATGATGAAGCTATCGCTAGGATATCTGCTTTAAAACTACATTTTGATATTAACAGACTTGTCAGTGGCAGCAACCCAACGTCAACCTTATGGTATCGAAAATAAAGATCACGAGGATTTCGACAGTGTCACAAAATCAGAGGGCCATTTCTCGTAATTTAAAACACAAACAGATGTCAGAAACTTGTTAAATTCAGGGACACTTAAATTATTATTTGGCAGATTGAAACTGAGATACGATTGTGTAAATTCTGAAAATTAGTAGGAAAATTAGTAATTCTACTAATTTTCAGAACTTTCACTTATAAACATTGCACAATGCATAATGTTATTATTAACAATACGTATTTTATTGACAACCGCGATAGGGAACCGCAATTTGGCCTATTTTAAACAACTTTGTAATTACGAAAAAAAAAATGCATTTTAAAAGTCGTCTTTTTTTAATTTAAGTGTCTTTAAGGCTAGAGTGGATAGGCTCATAATAAACGAGCGCGTTTTACCATCAAGCGTTGCATCACTGCTTATCATTAGGCGGGATTGCGGTCAAATCAAAATTAAAATCATTTATTTTAATTATTCTGAGAATCAGCACTTTTTGAGCGTCAATATTACATACGAAACTGATCCCAGTTGCTTCAATAAACACATGATACAAGCCTATCAAACATCATTTCTATTCGATACTAAATCTATCAGTTGACAGCCTCCATGGCGTAGCGGTAGCGGTCGCGGCCGCTGCGCAAGGTGGCGCGGATTCGATCCCCGCACAGTGCAAGTATTTGTATGCGTGAATATGAATATTTGCACTGGTCTGGTCGTGCCTCGGAAAGCACGTTAAGCCGTTGGTCCCGGTTGCTATACGAACATCTAGTGGCAGTCGTTACGGGTTGTTGGAGCCCTCAAAAGTCCAACAATTGGTCGAACTGCAATGCTTCGATGTCGCCTTCGGGTTGTGGAGGCAGACGGCAGTCGCTTCACGGAAAATGTCGAAGTTAAGCCATGTCAGCAGTTGGACTGGTAAAGCGGACCCCAGACTCCAAAGCTGAAAAGGTTTCGGATGCGACTGGGATTAACGCTGATCAGTCACTTACGTATCTACCTATATACGGTTTGAATTCATTTATTTCTAAAGATTACAAATCACTTTACAGAAATAAATACTAAATTAATACTATATATACATAGTTATGATATAAGAGCTACATAAACACAAACACAGTTGCAGCAAGTGCGCTGCATATTTTATAACTCCATCCATCTGCCCAAATGGAATACCAAATGTAGGTAATGAAACTGACAAAGTGAAATTTAAAAACCATTTCGGATTTTACGTTTGAATTTGAACATTTTAATGTAAATATTTGCTTGGTTTTAGTGGTATAGTAAATTTGTTTGTTTTGTAATTACTAGATTATGCGGTTAATTTAGACTGAATAATTAAAGTTTTAAAAAGATTTGAGGCAGATTTTTAATTTACACATTATACGGGCTTGATCATTCGTAACTTAACTTTAGATGTGGTTATGAACGAACAAGCCACATTTCCTGACATCAAATAATGTGTTATCATTGTAACCATATGTTACTATGTATATTATTCAAAAATTAGGTACCTAAGCCATTTAATGTTTCCATTAAAAATACCTGTTCCTTTTCAAAAACTATGTAAGTTTATAATTTTAATATAAGCGATTCAATCAATATTTTAATTTAAAAAAGACTCCAGGGAGTTTCTGTCCCGTTTTGTTCATAGGAACCTACTAAGTTGTAAATAGGCAACTCGCTTTACATCCCGAATCCTTGACAATTTAAAAAATGGTTTAATTGCTTTGAGTTTTAATTGGTGATAAACTTTGATATGAAATCACAGTCTCCGTGGCGTAGCGGTAGCGAACGCAGCCGCTGCGCAAGGAGGCGCGGTTTCGATCCCCGCACAGTGCAAATATTTGTATGCATGAATATGAATATTTGCACTGGTCTGGTCGTGCCTCGGAAAGCACGTTAAGCCGTTGGTCCCGGTTGCCATACGAACATCTAATGTCAGTCGTTACGGGTTGTTGGAGCCCTCAAAAGTCCAACAATTGGTCTAGCTGCAATGCTTCGATATCGCCTTCGGGTTGTGGAGGTCAGATGGCAGTCGCTTCACGGATAATGTCGAAGTTTAGCCATATCAGCAGTTGGCCTGGTAAAGCGGACCCCAGACTCCAAAGCTGACAAGGCTTCGGATGCGACTGGGATTAACGCTGAGATGATGATGATGATAAACTTTGATATGAAAGTAAAATACAGGACTTCCGTGTGTTCTCTACCATGGTTTTGTTCAATCCATACTAATATTATAAATGCGAAAGTAACTCTGTCTGTCTGTCTGTCTGTCTGTCTGTCTGTCTGTCTGTCTGTCTGTCTGTCTGTCTGTTACGCTTTCCCGCTTAAACCTCTCAACCGATTTTGATGAAATTTGGCACAGACAATCTTTAGACCCTGAGAAAGAACATAGGCTACTTTTTATCCCGGAAAAGTTTGATGTTCCCGAGGGAAATCTAAAAAGCGCGATATAACCGAACTCCACGCGGGCGAAGCCGCGGGCGGAAAGCTAGTATTAACTATGTAAACTACGCTTGTTGTTCAAGTTTAACTTACACAACCTCTTAGATAATTTAAGTTTATGTTTGTTCTTGTGGTATCCTGTTGCTGTAGCTAAAGGCTTTTGAGCTTATTCCAACAAGAGTGGTTCCCATGCACTCAATAATTATATAATTATGGCCAAAATTTATGTTAAGCGAAGTTGAAGTGTTGCAATTCTTCGAGCTATGTCGGTTACTCTAGTTCTCGTGTGGATATCCTCATTTCTGATTTGATCATGCAGTGAAATCCCAAACATACCCCTCTCCATTGCCCTTTAATAACTTAAAGGTCCCTAAAGGACCTTGAGAATTTTTATTAGGCCCATTGTTAGCGACCACATCTCAGTTCAACACAGTGTGTGTTCGGTCGAAGACTTTTGTCTTGACACACTTAAGGTCGTACCCTCACCAAATGACCTTGCGCATTTGCTCCCTCTTCACCGCGCCCCACCTCTACAATACTTCGCAACATTTTACTAGCGCCGTCTGGCGGACGAAGTACTTACAAATACAAGTTAAATTCATAGACCACAGAAGTAACAGACATGGCACTTTTATTTTTGTTTATTGGTGTGCCCAAATACTTTTGGTTATTATAGACTGAAACAAATGTTGACGATACTTCATAATAAAAATTTTGCGTATTTTATTTTTTAACCGACTTCCCAAAAGTGTGGTTCTCAATTCGATTTATGTGTGCTCGCTGATAACTTTATCGTTAATGAACCGATTTTGACTATTCTTTTTTTATATGAAAGAGTATGCTGCCTATGTAATCTCATTGTTACCACGTCAGTGTCGATAATGGAAATTCTAAGAAATTTAGGCCAATTATCGAAAATTGTAGGCACGCTTCGGGTGAAAACCTGATACTCGTATTTATATCGGATGATACTATAAAACTGTGAAGATTTGGGCCTGACCTGATGATGGAGATGACAGAGAATCAAGGGAATCCACATCGGAAGCAACTGTCATGTGTTTGGGCTTACTTAATTTGTATTGATTAGACCTTTACAACTAAATATGTTATGACTGTAACTTCGGGGTTGGAAGTTAGTTTTGTAGATTGAAAGTTAGCTAAGTCAGATGGTCAAAGGGATAGAAAAATAATATAATAAAGGTTAATTTATCATTATTTATTATTTTAAGGGAAAACGTAATCAGGGTTAAATAAATTTCTGCAGACAGTAAACCCACATAAAAAAAATGATGTTTTTTTTTTTGGGCTCAGGCAAAACTGAAATTATATTATTATTCTCGTTTAATAAAACAAATATGTAAATTGTAAAAAATAAAACTATCATATAAAACAAAAACAAATACATATACTATAATATTATTTACACAAAGCTTCCTTTTGCAGAAAAATAATAAACATCTGACAAATACAATATCCGGTCAGACTGGACGCTGACGGCAGCATATTTGGAAAAGGCCTGAAAGCAAACGACGTATTTCGTTTGCTTTAATTCCTATAAGACCACAAAGAAAGTATGAGCATTTCTAGAAATAACGCAATGAAATAACACAACTTAAATTCAGTCTCTTGATTTTAATTGATTTTTGCATAAGCATGACGAGTAGGTAGTGTTTGTACTATGTTAAAGTACAGTGTTGTAAATTGTTGAGGAATTCCCTCGACTGTCTATGGTCTTCATCATCAGATCTATTGCAGACCTTCATTTAAACCTATATGGGTGTAAAGTTTTCATCAATATAAAAAGGTAACTATTGTAAACCTTTGAGGAGTTCCCTTAACTGGCCTTTGTCTTCATCATCAGAGCTTTAATGACAATCACAACTCATTTAGGTGTAAAGTTCTTATCAATATAAATTTATTAAGCACAAACACGAGGCAGCTGATGTGAATCGTTAAGGAGATCCCTCGGCTGTCTCCCGGCTCCATCATCAACTCCGAACTTTACTAAATTGTAGTGCGTTAAAACACTTAATGAAAAAACATAGAAATGCCCTAGGCGCCCCTATGATTTTTTAAATTTCTCCTAGGTTTCCTTAGTCTTCCATCATCAGACCCTAATTTCCTTAACATGAGACTACCTTGAAGATATAATCTTTCTAATTAAAAAAAAAACATGTGGCACTCGGGAACTGCCGCGGTAAAGCTATTGCATAGCATTTTTTATCAACTTATGCAATAGGGTATTTGACTAAAAAAACCTAATTATTCCGTCAGTCAGATTTCCAAAAAATACTCATCATCATCATCATCATTTCAGCCGAAAGACGTCCACTGCTGGATATAGGCCTCCCCCAAGGTTCTCCACGACGACCGGTCCTGCGCCTCCCGCATCCAGCGGTTTCCCGCGACCTTCACCAGGTCGTCGGTCCGCCTTGTCGGGGGCCTACCCAAAAAATACTAGACACATATTTTTTTCTTTTTTCATATAAACAAAAAATGAAGACGACACAGTGCTTTGAAAACTCGTGTGACATCACTGCACGCTACACTTTTTAGCGGCCAGTGACGTCACCAGCCATCACTCCTGATCTTTGATGCCTAATAAATTTGTCAATTTTTATTGATTTGATAAAACAAAATATACGAAATGTAAAACGTATACAACGTGTAACAAAAAGGGTATATACATACCAAGGGCCATCTTTAGATGATATCAAACGATATCGGAAGGGTTTCAACTCAAAATAAAATACTCAAAAAATTAGTACCAAATTTTCGGTTTCGTGTGTTTCTTAAAATACAATCATAACAAACGTGGCAGCACACTACATACGTTAATAACTAATCATTACCCGTCACGTTACTTGTCAAAATCCGATAAATGTCTTCAATATCTCTGTGCGACTAGTATGAAAGTAGCCTATCACAGGCGGTGTTTTTCCTCATAACTTCCTAACATAAAGAGATAGGATTAAAAAACCCTTCCAATATCGTTTGATATCATGTAAAGATGCCATGCCTTTGTTATGTATATACCCTTTATGTTACACGTTGTATAATAAACCTATCCAATATTTTTCTATAATCTGAATGACGGACTAATTCGTTTTTTTTAGTCAAATACCCTATTATTTATATTATAGTAAAGTTATCCGCAAACAAACATAAAAAAACATATAACCTCCTCCCTTTTGAAATCGGTTAAAAAACGAACACCAAAATGAACATCAATAACAGAGACACTTTATGATAGTATTATACTCTATGCGACATGCGGTGCGTGAGCGAGCAAGCAGATGCTTTCTCGCTCACGCGCCGCCCGCTATGCTAGCGGACCGCGCGATGACGAACGACACGGGTTCCCCCTTCGAGAGCTTGTGGCATACTGAATCTCAATAGCTCGGGCAAGAGAAATGATGGGGAATACGCTCAGATTGTTGAATAAAATTTTTGTTTTGGTCGTTTTAAAAAAATATTTCTACAATAATGTTCGTCGTGAAATTGCCTATCCATTAGTGTAAGAACGAAATCTGAATAATGCTTACTTTTCGAGGAGATGCACGTTTTTGATAATTATTTCTCTTGTCAGAGGTTTCGTTGTGAAGGAATTATTTAAACATTACGCTTAGTAAAAAAAAAAAAAATCTACAATTGTGGAGCCAAGATTATGGAGAAAATTTATGTATTTTTAATAAGTTGATATTTCTTTTGGATAACGAGTAGATAGCTCCGAAAAACTACATAAAAACGGCCTGCGGTGTGTTTTTCCTCTGGAGCCGCCTTAAGTGACAGTGGGCCGGGCACATTGCCCGTAGGAACCATGCCCGGTGGGGCCGACGGCTTCTTGAGTGGCAACCACGCAACGAAAGACGCAGCGTGGGTAAGTGCCCCACAAGGTGGACCGGCGACCTGGTGAAGGTCCCAGGAAACCGCTGGATGCGGGAGGCGCAGGACCGATCGTCGTGGAGGTCCTAGGGGGAGGCCTATGTCCAGCAGTGGGCGTCTTTCGGCTGAAATGATGAGGTTCAAAAAGTAGAATTTGTGTCAAGCGATTTAATCCATCTTTATTGGCAACTGTTAGTAACACTATCAGTAGTAATGAGTTTCATTTTGACATTGCGTCATTTACGTTGTTGATGTGAGTTTTTAATATTTGGCAATGGAATAGCAATATGATTCAAATTGATATTAATAGTGTTTTATGCAATTAGGACGCTTGTTGCTGAAATAATCGAACATTTTTATTGAATTATAATTTTCTCTGTTTTTGTTTACAATTAATAGAAGTTACTAATGCTGGGACCAAAAAATCTAACCTGGAAACATTAGTACCTTCCGTATACCTGATAGCAGTATAAAACAGAATAATAATTGGAATATCAAACAGAAGTCGACTGTTTTAATTACATAATTTTATGCCCGGGATACTCGGAGGAAGTGTTTTTTTATCCACGATCCCGCTTGATCGCAATCTTTAATAGTAAAGCGCGCTAGTTTATTAAGAGCCTATTCTCTCGCCTTGAAGACACTTAAATTGTAGTCAGACAGAAACACCTCTGCTGGCATACTATTCCAGTCCCTCGATATACGCTGTATAAAAGATGAAGCGAAACGCTTCGTCCGGATCGTAGTGGTGTCATCAAAGTATAAGCCCCGCACGATGATATTGCGATGGAACCTTGTCACAATAACAGCGTTGTGACGTCATCTGTCACACAAAAGGACAGCTAGCAAAAGAATGTTAGATGCAAAATTAATATTAGGGTTAAGGGTTTATTTGTATTTTATAATTTTATTACACTCTTTATAAAGAGTGTATGTATAAATTAATATTAGGGTTAAGGGTTTATTTGTATTTTATAATTTTATTATACCATACATTATACACTCTTTATTAAGATTGTAATAAAATTGTAAAAAAAAAACCTTAACCCTAATATTACTTTTGCATTTAACATTCTTTCGTAGGTATACCTACTCACCCATATTCTGACAAACAAACTTTCATTATTAAAAATTTCAAGGAAATAATTTTTGTAGACGTAAGAAAAATATACTTATTCGTATATCTTTCTTACATGTATACTATTTTTTTCTAACTACATTTCTGTTAATTTGCGAGCGGAATTGAACCAGAGTCCACTGTGTAGTAGTCATGTTTTAATTACTACCTACATCTATCAGCTTATAAATAAAACCAAGATAATATGTAAAAAAATGTGTATAGTCTTCCGAATCAGAACTGCTTTCTGTGTCTGTCGTTTCCGATTCACTGTCGTCGCCGTATTTATGACAAATAACTCGTCAGTTATTCGATCTTTATTCCAATATTCCTCTTCAAGCCGTTTAACATGATTGACTTCCTTTCGCCAGTCATCTGGAGTTATTGACTCCGACGCCTCCAATGTCAGAGCTTCAATGCGACTTTCCAACTGCTACACATTCTTTTCTGACACCCTCGTCTTTACCAGGTTCCAGATGTACTCAATGGGGTTGAGGTCGCAGTTGTAAGGCGGTAATCTAACGACTTCATGGCCATTGCCAGCTAATAAATTGTCAATTTTATAATTTTTCGGCGGTCTGTGCTGTTTAATTAATAAATACAGTTCAGGTTTTATACTGTCGTTGGGAAAGTCGATGTTGTGAGCTTGTAGCCACTCAACAATCAACTGTTTTTTATTGTTCATACTTGGTGGCCTATTCTCATCCCTACTGTGATAAGGGGCGTTGTCCATCACAATTTTGGAGTTGTGTGGTATGTTGGGTACTAATTTTTCTGTAAGCCACTTGGTGAAATTCTCAGCATTCATTTGATCATAGTAATCCCCCGTTTTGGTATCTGCTTTAAACATTAAAAGGGCATTGTCAACACAACCGCTTTAACTTCTTTATCCATCGGCGGCCGGGGCTGTCGTTCCATCTCACTCCATCGGTTGCTGTTTGCCAACATTTTTCTACCGTGTAGTGTGCGTGTATCCACGTTTCGTCGAGATAAATAACGGGTCTTTTGTCTTTTATTTTTCACCAAGCGAGTAATTTTCTTTCATACGTCGTAAATATTTAGCCCTCCACGCTTGAATTTGGGGTTTTTAAATTGGGGCCAGTCTTTTTTGGTAGCATCGTTTAAATTGGTAGCCTAAATCACATTTAATTATTTTTCTTAATGTAGTTTCACTACCAGTATAATTAAGGTCTACTTTTGAAGCCGCCAAGATTTTGCGCATTGTGGGTATTTCTCTCCTCACCGTACACATTGAATCTATAATATTTCTTAAAGCTGTTAAGGAAACCCGTCGAAATATTTCTTCTTTTGTCTTTTTCCTTTAGTAGGAGTTCTCATTTTGCTGCCACTGGCTGTTGCTGACTCATGCTCTCGTCTCAATTTCGTCACAGTATTTTTTGTAACGCCTGTGGCACATGCCACACACTCCGTGACTTTGATAGAATTTTGCAAAATATTTTTAATAACTGTAAGCAGTTGCTTTGGTATTAAAATGTCCGAAGCACTTTTTAAAGCACGGTTTATACTTTCAAGAACTAACTTACAGTCCTCTTTCTCTTTAACAAAATAATTGTCCACTTTAATTATAATTTCACGAGCACGACTATTAATTAATTTCTTACTCATTTTAACGAGTAACAGCTAACAAAACTAAACAACAAAACAACAACAATAAAACAGGTAAACAAAAACAAAAAGCTAACAAAAATATTCGATGTGCGTAAGTGGGTAAGCGCGGACTGAACTTGCGAACGGTACCGACGGTGCGAGTTCGACTACGTCACCAAGATGGCCGCCAATCGCAATATCATCGTGCGGGGCTTATAAGGGTGTATACTCGCCGCATGACGGGTCGTCCGATGATGGAACTGTGATGGGGGAATTAAGTCATGCAGTTCCCTCGCACACTCGCCAAAATGCATCCTAAAGAACATCGACAGGCTGGCCATTCCTCGCCTAGACCATCATCATCATCATTCTCCTGCCCTTATCCCAATTTATTTGGGGTCGGCAGGGATGTATGGAAGATAAAGACACGTGTCTTTATCTTCCATACATCCCTATCAGAAGCCATCTTGGCAGTCACCCCCTTCTTAGCCATATCATCCTTCACACATTCCATCCATCGTTTCTTTGGTCTTCCCCTACTCTTATAGCCATCAACATTCATAATTAAAACTCTCCTCAGGCCTAGACCGTTTTCAAATAAATCTGGTTTCTAAGCTAGGTTAACGAAATAATGGTATCCCAGACTAGTATCGGGGTATATGCAAAAATTTGGTGATTGCATTTGAATTTGGTGCATTATTAATACTGGTTTACCATAATTATGCTATCATCATTTCTCATAATCCCAATTAACAATAATCTCTTCAAAATTATTAACTCCACTTATTCCTAAATTACTTTCACCATTATTTATTTGGTTGTAGAATATTCAAGAAAAACCTACGTACAACTACAAAAAACACAATAACAGATTGTACTTCCAAACAAACTCTTATATTCAAACTTTTATATTCAAGAAACACTTTACATAACTTCTAAGTACTGTTTTAAAACTAGGCTAGCAATACAGGTGTTTCATAATAATGAGGCTCGGACTACGGGTGTATTAAAACTTTTACGTCAAACCTGCTTTGTGTAAACAATTCGATGGAAGTTTGAGGACCTGAACGTTGAGTGGTCAACGGCATGAGTGTTTATTGTGTGAAGACGAGGATTCTGTGTTTTGGATTGTCTAAGTACTTAAGTTAAATCCACTGGCAACTATGAATTTCTCAATGTGTTATTGACAAGTGAAGGAACATGGGTGGATTTTAGTCAGTAATAGTCTGACAGGCCCTTCCCTTCTGGCCAGAAAGGGGGATCATTTGATGATATCCCATTCAACAAAAAAAGGGCCGGTAGAAGTTACCACCCACCAGACAAAGTCTTGCCGCCAAGCGATTCGTCGTGTTCCTGCATGTTGTCTGGTGAAGCCGTACGGAGGACGGGTCTGAGCAGTTGTATTGCGATGTGTGCTGGGTACGATGCGCCAAATGTTATTGTGTCGTTAGTTTGATCGTGGAGGGTCTCCAGATTAATCTCCCTCTGGTGCAGCATCGTTGGTCGGTTTAACATTGCATCACCTCGCTCAACTGCCGTCTTCCTTCCTACTCACTAAGATTTTTAAGTGAATAGGCTTAATAAAATTGTGCGCTTTACCATCAACGATTGCATCACTGCTTACTATCAGGAGGGATTGTAGTCAAGCACTAGTTTATAATTAATATTTTTATTTAAGTATGTTTTTTTAAAATATAATTTTGAACTAGTGATGTGGTGATGATAAGCTGTGATGGTAAGGAGTGATGCAATCATTAAAGGTAAAGTGCGCTAGTTTATTAAGAGCCTATTCACAAAAAAAAAACTGAGTGAATAGGAAGGAATACGGCAATTGAGCGAGGTCATGCAATGTTAAGCCCAACAACACGACCAACGATGCTGCGCCAGAGGAAGATTGATCTGGAGACCCTCCATG
The DNA here is from genome assembly GCA_017933935.1 of Sesamia nonagrioides. NCBI lineage: Eukaryota > Metazoa > Arthropoda > Insecta > Lepidoptera > Noctuidae > Sesamia > Sesamia nonagrioides. The sequence goes on from JADWQK010001804.1 coordinate 103,265, forward strand.
ACCAAACTCCTGCCACAACAACATTTGGCGCATCGTACCCGGCACACGTCGCAACACAACCGCTCAGACCCATCCGCCGACTTTGAGTGAAATTATATTCTTGTTGAACTAATTCATAGCTAATTCCATATTAGTACCGACGTCTGATCCCCTACCCAGCAAACTACTTAACCCCGTAATTGCCAGTCTTACTGACTATGAGCTACTTTTGTATATTGTAATTGACGGCTGATAAAATATTAATACCGAGGACAGATTCCTGACTCAGTAAACCACTTAGCCCCGTTGTTAATTTGGCTATGAGCTATAATATTCTAGATAACTAAAAAAAGTTTTTACCTAATTATTATCGTGCAGATGAATAAGATAAAAAAAATATGTTTAAATATTTACTTAATACAGTGTCATAGGATTATTTGCTGTATTTTTAATTCAGAATAACTCTGCATAATCCTTCTCTCAGATCTGGTATCCATCGTATATTCCACGCCAGTGGCTAGCCCGCACGCACAATTTTTGGTTTATCTTGTTGATGCAAGTTGAACCCCCGGGATTAGCAATAGTATCTCATTGGTGATTAATTCTTGATATAATACTTTCAGATGAAAACCTTTATTATACAATCTATAACAAGATTAGATCACTCAGGTATCATAAAAAAAATCTGGTAGTTTTACTCAATCAAGGATAGGATATTTCCAGTAACTCAAGCTCTTGCAATCTTGAAAAAAGAGAAGCAATAATATTTTTTAAAAAATAACTGTTTTCTTTTTTAAAATATACACCATTATTTTCATTTTAAAACCACACAACAAAATTTATAAAACACAAAGTAAAAAAGGTTGTCTGTAAAAGATCGCGCTTACTGATAAGACCACCCATTGTGTCACCCTTTGTAAAATATTTGTAGTTATGTTCTGTAATTTATATGGTGTATTTAGTAAAGAGTATTCTATTCTATGAGTATTTTATTCTTCGAGTCGCTAAAATTAAGTGGCAGTGGGCAGGGCACATTGCTCGTAGAACCGATGGCCGATGGCGCAGTAAGGTTCTGGAGCGGCGACCACGTACTGGAAGACGCAGCGTAGGGAGGCCCCCAACAAGGTGGACCGATGATCTGGTGAACGTCGTGGGAAGCCGATGGATGTGGGCAGCACAACACTGGTCAGCGTGAAAAGCCTTGGGGGAGGCCTTTGTCCAGCAGTGGACATCTATAGGCTGAAGAAGAAGAAGATTCTATTCTATTAATAAGAACTTTTCTATTTCCTATTAAACCTCAGCGCATTGAATTTTGTATTTTTTTTTTATGAACAACAGAAAACAGACCGATATAGTTCGTCAAACTCCCACTTCATTGAACTAACTGGCACACTAACACCGACACTAACTGGGACATGCATGCATGACCCAGAATTCAGTGAAACCAATTGGATTCCGGTTTTTGTTTTTTTTTATTTTGCGAAACTTTGTAAGGGTTTTAAGATCTGATGTATAGGCGCTAGATTTGGTTTTGAAATGACAGTGCATATGAATTCAATGACAAAAAGCCATTGAATCTTGCTAAGAATTTTCGCAAAAAAAAAGGATGATATTTTTTGTACCGCATTAAAGGTCAGCTATAGAATGGTATAGAATTTCGTTGCCAATGAGTTTAAAAAAAACTTTTAAAGTATTATGTTTTGAAAATGAATATTTGATATAACTTTGAAACTTCACTAAAACGATATTGCAAATAATGTTCTATCAAAGAATTAATACTCCGACTCGATCGCCTTCAGCTTTTGAGTTGAGATTACCTCAAACCTAAATATTGGGCGGTTCATTTAATCCAAAGCTAAAATGGCTGCCAGGAAACTAGGCATTATTGCAAAGGTCCGGCCGTAGTTCACACCGGGACAGTTTCTAATGTTATACACAGCGCAGGAACGTTTATGTGAGGAGTCTGCAGCCATATTTGGGCTGTTTGTTGCAACAAAATGCCAACTGGCTACGTAGGACTGAGTGGAGTAATCTCCACTGAGTCCTAAGTAGCCAGGTGGCACAGGTGACCGAAGAGAGAGAACAGGAACAATCTTCAAACCTGGAACACAGGCGTAGGGTTGCCAGCCTTTCGGTGTTCTATAGGATTCAATAGGGATGCATCGAAGGTATGAAAATCAAAACCATAATTAGTCTGTCTTATAGATATTAAAAAAAAATAAGACCCGTATTTTTTATTTTGTCGAAATTACCAAAAACTACTGAGATATAGCGTATTAAAGGGAGTAGGGGTTAATTATGTCTCGGCGTGGTATATTTTGTACCACGGCGTGACGTCATGCGACATTTGAAATCCAAATATCTTCCTAAGTATTTGAAAGAAAGAAAAAATAAAAAACACGTGTTCAATATTTTTTATAAATCTATCTGATGGACATTAAATTATTGTTTAGAATACAACCCAATTTGGAGTGTGTGCGCGGGAATTACATGATATTGTGTAGTGTTATGTACATATTCAGATATACTTACACTTATTATTTATACTCATATTCATACTTATATATGTATCATTCATTTCCACGGTCCATAATATGCATTCCATTACTATGAAGCTCTGTTTTGATCATATTCCACTACACCAGGACTCATTTTTTCAGTTCACAGTCACAGTCCTCAACTTTAAGCCTAAGTTTCGGCGACTTATTGACCCCTTAGCGTAGGAAGCCGTACCTATGCAGGACTGTATCACTTTTTCCTATCAAACACTGCACTTTTTAATTTAATACCATTTATATTTACATTGTTACAGAACATTTTCATTATTTTGACATTTTTTTGACAACATTGTTGATGATGTATCTATGACAACCTTCTCATCAAAATTCTTGTTGGTCTGGTATTTTTATTTTATAATTGTTATTCGAACTCTTTTATGGTAAAATTATTTACCGTTCCTCGTCCCTATTTTTGAATATTTTAAATTTCGACCTCCAACTGTTCTGCGAGGTTTCTTTAGGAATCATCGCAGAGCAGTGGTCAGTCGAGCTCTGGCTTCCAAACAAGCCTCTTAAAAGTAGGTCTCCAGTAAACGCTGCCTCGAGAGCCCTTCTAGGGTGTTTCCTGCTGTGCCAGTCCCTATATAACTGGTGCGCCTGGAGCTGCCTGGCCCTTTGCCGCCGGAGCCCTCGACTGCTGCCGGCCTTGTGACGCCGGGGCAGTCCCTCTTCTGTAGCTGCCGCCGGTCTACCAGGGCCGTTCCTCTGCAGCTGCCGCCGGTCCACCAGGGCCGCTCCTCTGCAGCTGCCGCCGGTCCACCAGGGCCGCTCCTCTGCAGCTGCCGCCGGTCCACCAGGGCCGCTCGTCCGTTGCTGTCGCCGGTCCACCAGGGCCGCTCGTCCGTTGCTGTCGCCGGTCCACCAGGGCCGCTCGTCCGTTGCTGTCGCCGGTCCACCAGGGCCGCTCGTCCGTTGCTGTCGCCGGTCCACCAGGGCCGCTCGTCTGTTGCTGTACCAGGGCCGCTCGTCCGTTGCTGTCGCCGGTCCACCAGGGCCGCTCGTCTGTTGCTGTCGCCGGTCCGCCAGGGCCGCTCGTCTGTTGCTGTCGCCGGTCCGCCAGGGCCGCTCGTCTGTTGCTGTCGCCGGTCCGCCAGGGCCGCTCCTCCGTAACTGCCGCCGGTCCACCAGGGGCCGCCCTTCACCATCACCCATCAATCATTCATCTACATTATTCATTTTTATACTTCCATCTTGTCTTTTCTGTATACTTAATAAATACTGTCTCCCTCTAAAGTCTTTTCTTGTCGTTACACGACAGTTTGGCGCCCAACGAAAATTTCCTGCACCCCCTTAATTTCCTAAATTCAAAAGAAACACTTCGTCTAGTGTCGTACATTCTCAGCTCTTTGGTTAAATATTTTGGCTATTCTATCTCTTGCATTTTCTCTTAACACTTACATGACTCATTCACTCATATATATATACTTCACCTAACTTAATTTTCTTTATTTTCCCTAACAGGAAAACAAGGTATACTTTTACATACTTAACTATCTTTTTTTTCTAACTTACACTTAAATATGTCTCGTTCAATCAAATTTGAACTCTTAAATAAAAACGAGCTCGAATATGAGGTTACAATAAGACTGGAGGAACAGCAAAAACCGTTATATTGTTAAAGAAGCAGATACTTCTGCTAGCTCCCACTACACCATCGGAAGATATTTTAACTTCGAAACTTTCGATTCTTTGAAAAACGATTCTTATTAC
>JADWQK010001670.1:0-24446 GCA_017933935.1 Sesamia nonagrioides
ATTGTTTCGATTTCCGGCGATAGAATACACTTGTCGCGAGGTCAATATCCGTGGGACCGGCTACTAAGCACTTATGTAAATAATGTCTCGATCTAACCTGCAGTAAGTACCAGAACTGCTTGTACTACTCAATAGGGATGTATCCAAGGTATGAAAAACAAAAAAAAAATTAGTTTGTCTTATAGATAATAAAAAAAAAAATTAAGACCCGTATTTTTTATTTTGTCGAAATTACCAAAAACTACTGAGATATAGCGTATTAAAGTTATAGAGTGGGGGCTAATTACGTCACGCGGTGGTATATTTTTTTACCATGGCGTGACGTCATGCGACATTTCAAATCAATATACTATCTTCCTAAGCATTTGAATGAAAGAAAAAATGAAAAAAATACGTGTTCAATATTGTTTATAAACCTATCTGATGGACATTAAATTATTTTTTAGGATACAACCCAATTATCAGCCTTAATACTATAACATTAGAAGCTACAATACAAAGGATAGGAAGCGACAAAAAGGGTGTCTGTAAAAGGGGTGATGTTTATCCTCAACTGGCTAACAATTTCGTAACGGTTATACATGACCGTGTGGCCTAATGGATAAGGCGTCGGACTTCGGATCCGAAGATTGCAGGTTCGAGTCCTGTCACGGTCGTCAAGAAACTTTTATCATCAGTCGCTTTTAATATTTATTTTTGAATGTAGTTATTTTTTTTATCACTAAATATCAAAAAACAACCAGTTAAAATTTTACTTTTAAAACTCGTCAACTGTTATGCCAGATGTTTTTTGCGGCCGATAAAATCGTATTCGCAATAAAACAGCGCTTATTTTGATATAACATTTATTTATTAAACAGATGGCTAAAGAATTTATACACAGCTGTTTATACCTGCTTAACCATAGCTATTCCAGGAAACAAATAGCCATCACAAGGTTTTTATAATCTATAGGCTTTATACTTTGGTATTAAATTGATTCGATTAACATACAGTATGTTAAATAACAGAGGGCGTTCCCTTAAACTCGTTAATATATATCATTAATAGATTAAAATAAAAATATCAGCATAGAAAAATAAGCATAAAAAAATCGGAATGAAAAAAAATATAATTGAAAATAAATTTAAAACCTCCTGTTTTAAATCAAAATAGTAGTCGTCATGTATAAATAAATTGCGACGTTGCCGTCTTTCATGTTCGCGTGTACAGTGTGTTTCTTTTACATGTCAATTTAAAATTTTTATTGAATATTTTCTTATTGGAAAAAATTTTAAAACATTTTGTTTTCGAATGGAAATATTTTTTTAGCATGTATGTATGCTATACTATTTCGGGTTAACGGGAACGCCCTCTGTTAGTTAACATACTGTATAAAGCTGAAGAGTTTGTTTGTTTGTTTGAACGCGCTAATCTTAGGAACTACTGGTCCGATTAAAAAAAAAAAATGCGCTGGTTAGCCCATTAATCCAGGAAGGCTTTAGTGTATATAACATCACGCTGCGACCAATAGGAGCGGGGTATATAAAAAAATGCGGCTATCCGCTAGTTAATAATAATTTGGCCAGGATTCTCTTAGCTAAATCTCCCGCGATATAATCTTTACTAATATTATAAATGGGAAAGTGAGATTGTTTGTTTGTTTGTCCCGCTTCCACGCCGTAACTGAATTCCGAGATTAAAGAAAAAATATAATAAAAAAAAAGAAAAAAGAAAAAATAATTGTCTAGTATTTTTTGGAAATCTGACTGACGGACTAATTAGTTTTTTTTTAGTCAAATACCCTATTACCCTGCTGGAATCTAACCCGCACACTCATACTTGAGAGGCTGGTGTTTTAACCACTAGGCCACCACGACTTATGATGAGCCATATAAATGATATAGAAATATTGTGTTCCAGGTACTCAAGTCGTCCAGAGCGCCACACGTACTCCCTCCCGCGTGGCGTCCGTCCGGAGCCGGGACTATCGGCGCATCCCGACTTCTACTTCATGCCGTCGCAGCGGAAGTACGAAGGTGAAGTAGTCAGGGTTTATGTAGACGGTCGGGACAGGAGGCAGCAGTAGTCACCATGACCATACCATGTAGTGAACGTGTAGTCAGCTTGGGTCTTTAGAGGCGAAAATTTGGTGAGGTCTGTTCCAAAAGTATTTCAACCTTTGGTTTGATTGTTTAAAATGACCTTTTTGTAGTTGATTTAAAGTATTTATTTAGCTGTTTGACTCTTGGGCTTCTGACAACTTGCAGTGCGATATTGTAACCATCTCAAGGTGGTCACTAAAGCTAAGGATTGACACTACCGGCATACAATTAGTTTTGTTCCGGGCACCCACGATACAGGAGTAATTCCTAGTGTGGGGCCACGTTTTTATATTTTGTTTTCCCTCGGGAACATCATTTTTTTCCAGGATAAAAAGTACCCTATTATTTAATCCGGACTTCTAACTTTACGTCTGCAAAATTTCAAAGCAATCGGTTCAGTAGTTACGGCGGGAAAGCGGAACAAACGGCGGTCTGGTGAAGCCGTACGGTGGACGGGTCTGAGCAGTTGTGTTGCGATGTGTGCCGGGTACGATGTGCCTAATGTTGTTGTGTCGGGAGTTTGGTTGTGGAGGGTCTCCAGATCATCCTCTGGCGCAGCATCGTTGGTCGTGTTGTTGGGTTAAACATTGCATCACCTCGCTCAACTGCCGTCTTCCTTCCTATTCACTGAAATTTTTTGAGCGAATAGGCTTAATAAGCTAGTGCGCTTTACCATCAACGATTGCATCACTGCTTACCATCAGGCGGGATTGCAGTCAAGCACTAGTTTATATTATTAAAGTTTGTATTAAAAAAAAAAAAAACTCACTTTCCGATTTATAATATTAGTAAGGACATGTAAAGAAAACCCTGTCCGACCCGTGAAGGTATTGTTAGGTATCGATAACTGATTCTACTAATACCTACAAAGCCTGGCTAAACTTCATAAAAATACCCCCTAAAAATAAATATGTATTATTTCGCAAAAGGAGGTAACTTAGAGGAGCAAGGCACGTGGCTCGTGGTCGCTTATCCGTAGCGCTGTCGAAAGGTCATGAATGACCAGTCAGTTGACCTCATGCATGCAGAGCCATTTTACTTTTAAGACCTTCCACACTTGCATATGGTTAGTGCCCAGATCTTGTGCCACAGAACACTCTATTCAGCTTAAATTCTTGTGAGAATAGCCCTTTTGGAACAGACCTTAGGCAGCTAACTTAACCTTAGAGAGAGAAATTATCATATAATTTCTTGGATTTTATCAACCTCAGTGCTCGGGTTTATGACCGCGAAATGAATGTGACCGCTGCGATTGTTTGATGTTTTAGGGACGTTCACAGTCAGGAGGCCAATACCCGTAATTTAAAAATAAAATGAAGTCTCAGTATCATTTCGGCGACAAATTAATGTCAGAAACTTGACAAAATCTAAGGAAATTAGAAGTATTTTTTGACAGAATTAGTTTGGGCTTATGGTGTGTTGTTTTTATTTGGACATTGAACATCAATATAAGGAATTTCATTTTTTTTTTCAAAACTTGAATTAATTTCGCTAATTCTCATAGTTGCATAGTTGCAAAGTTTTAGTACAAATTTTTAATGTATTAATACTTAATATAAGGGTATAATTAATTAGTACTTAGTTTAAATGAATATATTAACTGCTTATAATTGATAAAAGTGCCAGTATATAGAATGCAAAATAATAATATTTAACATTATATTTAGATATTGTAATAATATGTAGATTGTAAGTACTTATGTAGATTATATTAGCTAAATTTACACCTATATTTGAGCCAAATTCGATAAAGAATAGAGGTAAACAAACCGTTGCTAGGCAACGCCTTGTTTACAGCTAAAAAGATTGACGTTGTTAACAACCTTTTCTACTAGATAGATGATTTTCATACAAGTACTAATCCAACTTCCTACTAATATAAACAGTTTATTTATGTTTAGATATTTATGATCTGCATAGAACGTTTAACCGATTTGAATGAAATGTGACACGTAAGGAAGCTAATTTCCTAATAGGTTAAATTTTTAATACGTATCTATACGTATTAAAAATTTAAGGTATTCTAATACGTAGTCCATACTTGAAATTATCATAAATTATAATGCATGTGTTATTCACTTGCTTTCAAAAGTAGTTAAAATACGCAAAATTGTATTGACAAATGCCGCAACTTTATTCATTGGCTGAATTCATCGATCACTGTGATCGATGGCTGAATTCCACAAAATGTGTTTAATTTTGAGTTGATTTCATCCATGTTTCTTTTTTTGTAGGGCTATCACGTAAAATTAATGTACCTAAACTTTTTAATGGATAGCAAGTTATTATGCATGTTATTTTAGTGATTCTAATGAAATATGCTGCTATAGGAATTGTCAATAAATAGGTAGTTAGCATATAAAAGTTGGTAATCATTTAAATTATACGAGGTTTGTAAAACGTGACTTGTGATAACCCTAAATCGGTTTGTTTACCTCTATTCCTTATCGAGCTTGGCACAAGTATAGTGATAACTTCAAATGGTTTGTTGATTCACAATGAATTTATTATATTTTAATACTTAGGTACTTATACGGAAATGGTAAAGTGCATTTGTAATATCCAACAAATTTACCTTGATACGGAATTAAATTCTGTGTTCTGTGTATAGTCAGGAGTAAAACTATGTTTACACTTGGCTTTATCCAAAACCATTTTTTCTTTTATTTCTGAACGAAAATTTCATAACATTTTCGAACCATTTATGTTAATAAAATGTTTTTCACCAAAAAACGGAGCTGAGTGTTGCCAAGTGTTGACATAATCCCCTTTATTCATAAACGTTACTTAAAGTTAAGCAGTGATTAGCGATTGGTTAACCATACATTTTAGACGTTTGCACGTCTCTTAACTTTAATCATCCCAGCGAAAGCACTAGGCAGTGTTGATGGCTGGGCGTTTTGGGGGCTGTCTAACATATGTAACATATGTGACTTTAGATTTTGATTTTGTATCATCGTTTATGAATAAACCCCTTAAACACTATGGTGTTTATTCATAAACGATGATTAAAGTTAAGTGAATAATGAATAGAGGGGTACATGGCTGGTGACTTTACTATGCTTATTATAAAAATGGCTGCATTTTGGTACTTGGGGCGCTCTGTTGGCAACTGTATAGCTCTGCATGAAATGTTTTGTAGTTATGTTCTATTGTGTACGCTGCTTCCACCGCTTGGGACATTATTAATTCGGCCTATACAACGTGGCGCCACAATGGTGACATTAATTTAATACACGGGTAGGGCTAGTGCCCACTAATCATATTCATTTTGATATAACTCAAATATTTAAAAAAATGTTTAAACAAAATAAATAACAAAAAAGTATCCAGAATTGGGATCATCCTTGCGAAAATTCATTCACGTAATTATTTACCTCGGATGTGTACTAGCGGTGTGGTGGGCCCTCCCATCACTATCTATCTTTTTTCTTCAGCAATATTGCTATCTTTTAATTTCATTGATGAAATGTCATGATCCATGACCCCGGCAAATGACCGCTGCACGACAGTTCTCTAAATACAGGTTACTTTAAAATGGTATTTTATAAAATATATATAATATATAAGTAACTTCGTGAATAATAACATTTCATGAAAATAAAATCTCTTCATGAAGCCAAAATGCAACAGAGCATTATTTTGTGTTTTCAATTAATGTCACCATTAAAGCGCCACGTTGTATAATTCTTTAGCGAACAGCACCATAATTGCGTAACACACTATCAATCTTATTTTGAAGGAGATTATTAATCCATTGCTTCATGTCTTGGAGAAGAGTGTGCGTTTAACAACATGCACAACGTAATGAATGCTGTTGAACTGTCAAAATTAAATCTATTACTACTGTAGTGTGTTACGCAATTACCATACAGTGTGGCTACCATGAGTTTTCATTACGAAGACTCGATCATCGATATAGACCGCGTTTGACTCATCGATTGTCCCGCTTCAAGGTTGTTGTAAGAACTCTCAACCAATGAGAGCGCGCGGTCGATGCGTATGATCGAGTCTCATATAAGGCGCGCCAATAAAGAAACAAATCTAAAATGGCGTCTGCTATTTCCTAATAGATAGTAAGGTCAACAAAAAAGTAATGTGATGGAATAGCAGCCCTCAAAAGTTTTGTAATAAACCCTTCGGAACTCATCATTCATTCTCCTGCCCTTATCCTAATTTATTTGGGGTCGGCGCAACATGTCTTTTTCTTCCATACATCCCTATCAGAAGCCATCTCGGCAGTCACCCCTTCTTAGCCATATCATCCTTCACACATTCCATCCATCGTTTCTTTGGTCTTCCCCTACTCTTATAGCTATCAACATTCATAATTAAAACTCTCCTCACGACATTCTCCTCATTTCTCCGTAACACATGCCCGTACCATGACAACCGATTTCCACACAACTTTTCAGCTACCGGTGCCACTTTCAAAACTGAAGTCAGATAATTAATTATTGAATATATGTACGTTTAGCAAGTGGTATAGGTTTACCATTATAAAAAAAAAGAATAAGTTTTCTGTAAATGGTTTATTTTGAATACATTTATTAAATTATTCAATACACAAATAGACATGAATTTTATTTTAAAGTTGATAGTCCTTCACTTTATTTACGTGAAGACATTTTACCTACCACTCATAACAAAATAGTAAGAGCAACGGCTGTTAACAAAAACAAGAAACTAATAACAAAAACAAGAAAGTAGTACCTAACGAAAACAAAGAAATGATAAATTCAATGAACCGCATACAAAAAAAATCCTGACTGATTTTTTTTGTATGCGGTACGTTGGTCTGTGAATAAAGATAGCAATAGTGTGCGAGTGAGAGAGAGCGACCCGTGCCGCCATTTAAGATTCATTTCTTTATTGGCGCGGGTTATAATGAAAACTCATGGTAGGTAGCAACACAGGCCCTTACTGCCACGATTTATTCTGTTAGGCTATCACTGGACGAGCCCTACGCCGTGTACTATTCCTTATACATATTACTATTTATTTTGACAATTGACCAGATCTTAATATTGATATTTAACAATAATAATGTTCTGAAAACATATATTTTTGTCGTTATTTTATGCTTTCGGTTTGTTTCTTTACAGATTTCTGAAGGCGAGTTCGCTGAATTCTGATTATTTTTAGTTACCAACTTAATTTTGTAACTTCATAAAGCACCGATTTATTTTAAGATTTTTTATTTTTATTCCTCACAAGATAATAATTATTTTATATTTTTTATTTCCAAACCAGATCTAGTCTCATGTCACAGTTTTAAAAAAAATAAGTTATTTTCACTTCTAATTATAATTGTACTTAATTATTCTGTTTCTTCTTTTAAAAAAAAGTTGTAAATATTATGTAATATTATTCGCTGTAAATTGCACCTTAGTTATAAGATTTAACGAATAAATTATTAGATTATTGTTCTTCTATGAATAATTAATAACAAGCCTCCTTATTCATAAAAGTTGCTTAAACTTAATTAGTGCTTAGTGACTGTTTACCATATATTTTTGACGTTTTAACGTCACTTTACTTTAATCATCGTTTATGAATAACCCCTTAAACACTATGGTGTTTATTCATAAACGACGATTAAAGTTAAGTGATTGGTTAAACAATCGTTAATCACCAGTTAACTTTAAGCAACGTTTATGAATAAGGGGGGGAATATGAGACAAATTCACAACGTTTAGAACGTTGAATAAGTAAACTAATTTAATTTACAATATTATTATTTTAAGTTAAAACATAGTATAAAACAAAAGGAAGATTTTTCAATATAGTTTATAATATCAAGAGCCTTTGTATAAAAGCTTTTATTTTAGTGAATAAGTAAAATAATATTAATATACAATAAGGAATAATAAGTAATTTAATCATTCCGAGCCCGAGAAAGTTAAAATAAATGAAAATAAGTATTACAACAAACAGATGTAGAAATAAGTGTTTACTGTACCTAAGAACGTAAATGGAATAAAATATTTTTTTTTATAATAAAAGGTTTTATTAATTTAATAAAAATACTTTTACCCTTATCATCGATCCCATGTTAGTGCTCACTCCCTCGAACCATACGCGAGGTAACTGAAACCAGAAATGCTTAAATCACGCCCTTTATGACTGAAGCCTTTTATTTAGCGTCCTCCGTACGGCTTCACCAGACATCACGCCGGAATACTACGAATCGCTTGGCGGCAAGACTTTGTCTGGTGGGCGGTGACTTCTGCCGGCAGCTGATGTTATGGCGTATCACCCAGGATTTCTTACTTTAACGATTTTCATCTTATTAATAAGGTAAATCTTTAATTTAATGTTCTAAATAAATGAACAGCTGTGCTGCTGGGTTGTTTGTTCTGACACTTCTTCCCAGTGAAAGAACTAGAAGGTGGTGAAGGTGGGCGTTTTGGAGAACTGTCTTATGTAATACTAGCTTTCCGCCCGCGGCTTCGCCCGCGTGGAGTTCGGTTATATCGCGCTTTTTAGATTTCCCTCGAGAACATCAAATTTTTCCGGGATAAAAGGTAGTCTATGTTCTTTCTCAGGGTCTAAAGATTGTCTCTGCCAAATTTCATCAAAATCGGTTGAGAGGTTTAAGCGGGAAAGCGTAACAGACAGACAGACAGACAGACAGATAGACAGACAGACAGAGTTACTTTCGCATTTATAATTTTAGTATGGATTGACGTTCAAAAAGTTCTGATTCTCAGCCTAATTAAAATTATACTTTAGATTTTGGAAGTCTCAATTTGATGAAGCTTCTACAGGCAAGCTTGGTTAAGCAGAGGACAACCTTATTGGTTGAACTGCGAAGTGCAATAATAAAAAAAAAACCGCCGACTTGTGTCGACTCCTGCCGTCACCTCTGGCGTAGACGCGAGTGTTTGCTCACGTAGGTAATTGTATTTTAATAATTTCATTACAAATTGCTTCTGACACCTTTTACTTGCTTAGTTTTTATTCGCCACATATCCTGAAATAAGGAACATAAAATATCCGTTAATAGGGTTCTTTGAGTCATGCCCGGCCGGCTGAAGCCACGGAACTTCAGTGCCTACTCATATACATTTTCTATTAAAACTTTATATACATAGGTACAAGTAATAAAATATTGTAGAGATTTGAGGAGACGTACTTTTAAAACGAGATATTTGTTTTAATCATACTAACCAGTCTAACTGCTGATTTTGGCTAATGTTCGATATTTTCCGCTAAGCGACTGCCGTCTGACCTCCACAACCCGTAGGCGATATCGAAGAATTGCAGTTAGACCAATTTACTTTAATTAAACTACACTCATATGCTCATATAATCTGCATTCGCGTCATATTCACACTAAAATTTTAAACAAATACATACATATAGAATGTAAGTTTATCCAAAAACTAACTCTAGTGCTCACAGAATAAACTTCATTTTACGCTGCAACTTCAAATATTTTTATAACGTTTTCAATACTGCTGATCACTCTGAAGTCAACTTAAATATAATTAAAATAAAGTTGCTATTTGTTTCACTTGACACATAATGAGGGTATGTAGGAATCGAAAGTCAGTTGCAGCGCAATTGTGTAATCATCTCACTGAGAAAACTTTGAAGTGAAGTGAGCGTGGAGTGAGTTTTCTGGAGGTTACTGTTCTGGATAAGGCGGGAGGAAACCCCATGGTGTCACCACTGTGTGGATCTCCCCGAGAACACGGTGGAGGTCTGCCCGGCTTGGGTAAAGCACCGCCATGTCCTCGTGGCGGCGATCGGCGGCGATCTCTCGCGCCCGTGGTCCAGAGCAAACACTCGCTCTGGACCACGGACGCGAAAGATCGCATGGCAGGCCATCACCTCCTTCCGCGAAGTTGGAAAGGAGGAGCCGGAGCGCGTGAGGAAGCGGAAATCCCATCGCCCTCAGTCCCCTAGCCGCCGCAGGAGACGCCCTGGTGAAGAGACAACGTCGAACTCCCGGCCATCGTAGGCGCGGGCTTGCGGACGACCAGTGATGGGCAGCTCGCGGCCCGGTAAGGACCAGACCCGGGTCGACGGTGCGTTGTGTTTCACGCGCGCCTCGGAGAGATGTCAGCACATCGTGACGGGGTCCACGAGGACCAATGACTCCTGGGCCAGGGTTGCTGGTTGGTTAAAAAAGAAACGGTGGCCCTGGTGCACACGCAAGTGAAGAAACACGGGTGGGTTTTAGTCAGTAAAAATCTGACACGCCCTTCTTCTCCAGAGACGGAGAGGTCATTTGATGATTTTCCATTGAAAACCAAAAAATGGGATTGACACTATTGACACCTCACTCTAAGCTAACTGCACCTGATTTTCACAGACAGATTTTTACAGAATCGATTGGCTGTATTTGTTTGTCCTATTGGCGCGTGTCACTCGTGTATAGCATTAATAGTAGATAAACTTACCACGTAACTAAGGTCGCTACCCCTCCGCCTAAGCTCGGCTTCCATCTGCTTCGCTATCTCGTCTTGTCGCGTGCCATATACCTCGATGTAGTGGCAACTACTGTTCGCGTAGTGACATGTCATGGCTTTGCGGTATTGCTGCGGGATAGTGAGAATTTGAACTGATAGATCATCATCATCATTTTAGCCGGAAGACATTCACTGCTGGACATCGGCCTCGACCGGTTCTCTGCTTACCGCTTACAGTAGATTGACCTAGAAGCCGAGGTAGTAACCTCGGCTTAGCCTTTTCCCAAAAATGCTGAGGTTGGTTATCAGTCTGACCGAAGGAGCTGAGTACCAAAAGTATTTTATATGGATCAATTGCCTATCTGACCCCTTTGGTAAGATTGGTTATCAGACTTTCGGGCTTCTGACGACCCATAACGACTGTCCACGAATGAGAGCCGAAACCAACTGATTAACGTTACGTCCGAGGCGCAGAGAGACACCATTTACATATCAAGAGGTTATATACCTCTTGATATGTAAATGGTGTCTCTTCACCAAGACTCTTTACCAAGAGGTAAGAAAATGTGGTCATCCATCCACTAAACAACCGCTGTAAAAGTAGCTGAACGAGAGAAGTAGCGGCCAGGTCATGATGGAAAACGATCTTTTCCCGATTGGCCTGGGTCTTGGATGTTTATCTATATATGTATCTAATATAAATATAGTATCGTTGAGTTAGTATCCCATAACAAGTCTCGAACTTACTTTGGGGCTAGCTCATCATCATCATCCCAGCGTTAATCCCAGTCGCATCCTAAGCCTTTTCAGCTTTGGAGTCTGGGGTCCGCTTTACCAGTCAAACTGCTGATATGGCTACTTCGAAATTTTCCGTGAAGCGACTGCCGTCTGACCTCCACAACCCGAAGGCGACATCGAAGCATTGCAGTTAGACCAATTGTTGGACTTTTGAGGGCTCCAACAACCCGTAACGACTGCCACTAGATGTTCGTATGGCAACCGGGACCAACGGCTTAACGTGCTTTCCGAGGCACGACCAGACCAGTACAAATATTCATATTCATGCATACAAATATTTGCACTGTGCGGGGATCGAACCCGCGCCACCTGGCGCAGCGGCCGCGTCCGCTACCGCTACGCCACTTTGGGGCTAGCTCAATCTGTGTGATTTGTCCGTATATAGTATTTATTTATTATTAGTTATTTCTTAGTCATACGTCTCTGTAGCAATGTAGGGTTTTCTTTGCATATTGTATGAATATACCATATGCAAAGAAAACCCTGTCCGATTCGTGAAGGTATTGTTAGGTATCGATAACTGATTCTACTAATGCCAACAAAGCCGGGCTAAACTTAAGATAAACCCCCTAAGGAAATAAATATTATTTCGCAAAAAGAGGTAACTTAATAATATGTTCGGTAGGCAATAAATGCGCGGGCGACGGGGGGCAGGGCCGCGGCACGTGGTCGCATCGCTTATAATAATACCATCAAAATGGTGTTGAACTTTTTTAAAAATTACTAAATTTCGGGAAAGTTGGAATTAATTCATGCCGGCAACGTATTTTGTCCGATTTCGGTCACAAAATGCGCAGAGGCGATGAGAGCATAGAAAAAATGATTGTCGTTGGGAACACCGAAGGCAAACGATCGCGCGGTCGTTCACCAACCAGATGGACCGATCAAGTCAAAGACTCATCGTCTGCTAAATTCTACGCGGTGGTGAGAGACGCGCTGGATCGAAACAGATGGAGGCAGATCATCCGCTGGAAATGCTGCCCCAATGCTGACCACGATCCTCAGACATGAGGGACCGACTGCAGAGAGGAATTAATTCGCGGGAAAAAAGATTATTTCATATTTCATTAGTATTGTTACTATGTTGATTACGTAAAATTTTATATTATATTTGGTCATGTTTTTACCTAACCTTTATTATCATTTTAGGTCGGACAGGGTTTTTTTTTTACATATTGTATATTTCGGCTTATTTTTGCTTCTACTCTCTACAGCATACCTGAGTATCATTAGGCCTGGAGCCATGCACGAGGTTGGACTGGAAGAACACGGTGTCACCGGGGTCCATCGGGAGGTACACCCGACTGTGTTCAGGAGCCACTTCGTCAGAATTCACGATACCAAAGAAAAATAATTTTGATGCCTGAAACAAGCATTCGTATTTTAGATTTATTTCTTTATTGGAATTAAATCTATTTTTTTGTATATTTATGAGTTAGATTATGTTATTCACATATCAACAGAATTTAATGATCCTTTAATTCTAAATAATTATTTACGAATTTAAAGTATAAAATCTTTTTAGTTGTCATAAAATTAATTAGGCCAAAACATTCAAACATGAAATGCCAAAACACGGAGGAAAATGGTTGAATTTTTACCTTAGGAAGAGTGTATGAAAGTTCAAAACCATATTTAGTATCATAATAAACATCGATCGATTTTCAACACAAGCAAGTGCTCCGTCGTGATATACTTTGGGTGATGACGCAATTACTCGGGTTACCAAAAATAAAAGCTTAGGTAACTTTCGACCGCTGTGTGACTTTTGGGGACCACATTTCTACTCTTTTTTTTTGGAACAAAATCCGCCTCACATTTCCCACCCACTGCAACTCCAGAAAGCCAGAATCAACAGTGGAGACCGCCAGAAAAACGCCGAGCAATGAAGCACGACGAGTCCCGGAGAAACGATTCAACTGTCTTAGGTCCCGCAACGAAATTAATCAGAAAAGAATAGTGGAGGAGTAAGAAAAAATATATTTTTTCCACTTCCCTCCATAACAAGCAGGAGACAGAACAGAACTAGGCCAATCGGCACAAAGGGACATTATTGCAACTGGGAGAAGCCCAGATTGTCAAGTACCACGGAATAAAATTTGATTAAGTTAATAGGTCCTAAGTAGGTATCTGATTCCAATAATAGGTATGGCAAAAGCGCCTGAACGCACGGAAATTGGTTCTAGTTTCTACAAGGTCCGTATAATAAACGACTCCGGATGTAACTTGTACACTATCCAACATAATATTGAGTTCATTTTGCCAAAGAATACACTCCCACAAGATGTGATGTGCGGACTGTTCAAATTCACAGTTCGATGTAGAACGTTGACACAAAGACACATTTCTACTATTGCAAAAGAATCTTTCAGGCGCTTGGGATTTGTTTTTCGCAATCCTAATATCGTTAAGCTGTGTGCACCCCTTTAGCACCCCTAACACAAATCCTGGAAAACTTTTTTAGATGTCTCTTCCAGACGCCATACTATTTTGCCCCTATAAATGTATCCCATCAACTGTTTCTTAGGGATGTTGAGATTGAAGTCGTAGGCGGTGAAAAGAGCTTTGGCCAGCTCACTGTAGCTTGTAAGACATTGCTGGGCTCCATGGTCTTTTCTACCAACTAATTATTTATTTATTTTATTTATTTATCCATTTATTTCAGGCATAAATGCCCATATCTTTATATATATAATTCTGCTGTACGTGTGTATGTCATTGAACTCCTCCTAAACGGCTTGACCGATTTTAATGAATTTTTCTATATGCGTTTGAGTGGCGACCTGGATCGTTTAGATTCACAAACCAACCCGGCAGATGGCGCTAATCGCTTGAAGAAGCATGTGATCTCGGAAACGGCCCTAACGATTTCGCTGAAAATTACTATGTGGTGGTTTTCGGGGACGAAAAATCGATCTAGCTCAGTCTTATGTCTGGGGAAGCGCATATTTTCGAGTTTTCTCTTTCGCAATATTTCACGCATAATATGGACGCTAATTTCGCGCGGCTTGACATAGCGGCTGTGGCATAGTCGATATTGGTATGGTCTACTCGCGTTGGCTGGTGTTCCTCGGTTCAAACCCGGCCAATCACAAGTTTTTTTTTTTTGTTTTTAGACAAGTTTATAGTTTTTTTTATTTTTTTTAGTTACATAAAAAGATAATTGTACATAACTAAAAGGGGAAAAAATAAAAAAGATATTTTTTTTTATTCAACTAAAATTGTACTTATGAACAAAAAGAGAGAAAAAAATAAATATAAATAAATATATATTTAAGATTTCTTTTATTTAACTTAAAGAGACAGAAACAAGAGCTCTAGGGGTAGAGAGAGGTATATCTTTTTAGGGCACGCCGTCATAGCAGCGGTAAGACCCTGCATGGAGGAGTGGATCGACCGGAAACGGCATGGGGCGCTTACCTTCCGTGCGACGCAGGTGTTGACCGGACACGGGTGTTTCGGCAGTTACCTGTGTCGTATCGGTTGGGAGCCGACACCGGCGTGCCATCACTGCGGTGGCGGGGCAGAGGACACGGCGCGGCACACCCTCGAGGAGTGTCCCGCATGGGACGAGCAGCGCCGTGCGCTCACCGCAGCGATCGGCGGAAACGACCTCTCGCTGCCGGCCGTGGTCAGAACCATGGTCGACAGCGGGGAGTCATGGGACGCGGTCGTCTCCTTCGGCGAGGAGGTAATCTCCGCGAAGGAGACGGCTGAACGGGAGAGGGAAACACTGAGCACTCTCCCGTCCCGCCGACGGCGCGCTGGCCGGAGGAGGAGGGAAGCCGAGGTCGATCCGCTTCCTCCATAACGAGAGGCCGACGGACCGAGGACCGGGGGAGTCCGACGTCCGTCGCTAGGGCCGGAGTAGGCGTGTAGTGGCTGTTCCTACACGCCTACCTGATGGAAGGAGGGGAGGAAGAGGGACCCGCCGATCTCGCGCGCGGCGGGTCACGGCCTGCCGGGGATGCGGTGAATGGCAAACCAGGTCCCGCACCCCCGGCTATAGGCAAGAAGAGGAACGCTCCAGTGGTTTTAGCCGGTGAGAGCCCGGCACACCCTCCGTCGACCCCCAGACGGAGGACGGTCTGGTAGAGATTTCCACTGGGAGAACAAAAAAAAAAAAAGGTATGATATCTTTGTTACAAATGTAGATGACAATGCTTTCCGTGGGTTTCTTCTTTCCATCCTAAATCTGCTGTACGTGTGTACGTCACTGAATTCCTCCTAGGCTGGTCCGATTTGAATGAAGTCTATGTATATAAATGAAAGTCGTGTTAGTTACTATACTTATAACTCAAGAACCGCTTAACCAGTATGGCTCAAAATTGGTAGGGAGGTAGATAGAACTGGGAGAAGGACATATCACATAGGATACTTTTTATCCCGTTCCCGCGGTTCCTGTCGTTCCCGTGTGACGTGACATAAGACATGGTTTAACAAAACGCAACTGACATGGAATAACAAAACAACTCAGTTAAAATATAAGTTAGCGGTTCATTTGTTAAAAATGGTACATATTAAAAAAAAGTCTTACCGGTTGAATGTTGATGCATTTATTTAAAGCAAGGAATATAAATGCTCTCTGCTGGTTTAATTTTTTTTAAAAAAGCCCCAAAGCAACCTTCAACTTCAAAATTTCTAATTTTGTATTGCTGTGCCATTTACCACTTCACTACATACTATAAAACAAAGTTACTTTCTCTTTCCCAATGTTCCTTTGTATGATTAAATCTTTAAAACTGCGAAACAGATTTTGATGAGGTTTCTTTTAATAGATAGAGTAATTAAAAAGAAACGTTTATATGTATAATAACATCCATTAAATTGTGGAGAAACACTATTCCTCGCCTAATGTGGGAGTGATGAGAGGAGGCATAACTCTGTTGCTGCGAAAAATCGCAGTACAGCGGACAGAGCTCCGGCGGGGTCTCATGGCGACATGGAAAGTGTGATTGTCGCAATCCAGCACTGAGCACGCCGCAATAGCGGCGGTAAGTCCTCTCTTTGAGGAGTAGCTAGAGAGGCGCCACGGCGTCCTCACCTTCCGACTGACGTAGATCCTCACCGGACACGGCTGTTTCGGGCGGTTCCTGTTCCGTATAAGGCGGGAGGAAACGCCGGGGTGACCACTGTGTGCATCGCCCTGAGGACACGGTGGAGCATAAGGTGGAGGTCTGCCCGGCTTGGATAGAGCACAGCCGTGTTCTCGTGGCGGCGATCGGCGGCGATCTCTCGCGTCCGACCCTGGTCCGGGCCATAGTCCGGAGCAAGAGTGCATGACAAGCTTTCACCTCCTTCTGTGAAGCACTGATGCTGGCAAAGGAGGAGGCGGAGCGGGTGAGGGAGCGGAAATCCCACTACACTCACGGCTCAAACCGCCGCAGGAAGCGCCCTGGTCGGGAGGCAACATCGGACTCCCAATCGCCGTAGGCGCGGGCTTGCGGGCGGCGAGGGATAGGCAGCTCGCCTACTTGTAAGAACCAGGCCCGGGTTGACGGCCCATTGTGTTTCACACGTGCCTCAAAGAGATGTCAGCACACCTTGACGGTGTCCACGAGGACTGGTCCACAGGGTTACGGGTTGATTAAAAAAGAAACCATGGCACTGGCCGTTGCACAGGCAAGTGAAGGAACACGGGTGGGTTTTACTCAATAAAAGTCTGACTCGCCCTTCCGCTCCGCCCAG
The DNA here is from genome assembly GCA_017933935.1 of Sesamia nonagrioides. NCBI lineage: Eukaryota > Metazoa > Arthropoda > Insecta > Lepidoptera > Noctuidae > Sesamia > Sesamia nonagrioides. The sequence continues at coordinate 16,991 of JADWQK010001670.1, forward strand.
AGCGGGAAGGTCACATGATGATTTCCCATCCACAACAAAAAAAAAAAACTGAAGAAGAGCAAGAAATTGCACTTGAAGGCGCAGCCTTAGTATGGCTCGACTTCGTGCTTCTCACTCACCAGAGCAAAGGGAGGCAGCCCGTGAAATGGCTCGGTTGGCAATGCGAAATCGTCGAGCAAACCTCAGAGATCAAGCGCTAGATAATTTACGAAACACAAGAAGAAATTCATCAAATACCAATTTGAATCGGGCAGCGTTTCAATACGCATATAATATAGCGCAATGGCGTTCGCATTGGGCCAATGGATGTTGTTTGCGAGTATTATAGCACATTAAAGATTTCCGGAGAATCGCCAGGATTGTGCTCCCAAATAAAGAATCATTGAATAATAATATTCATTTATTTAAAATTATCCTCATTTAAAAAGTAGTCATGTGATATTGCCTTTAAGGCGGAACGAAGTTCGCCGGGTCAGCTAGTAAACATATAAAATACTATATTAACATAAAAACTTAAAATACTATAAATACACTAGCTGACCCGGCGAACTTCGTTCCGCCTTAAAGGCAATATCACATGACTACTTTTTAAATGAGGATAATTTTAAATAAATGAATATTATTATTCAATGATTCTTTATTTGGGAGCACAATCCTGGCGATTCTCCGGAAATCTTTAATGTGCTATAATACTCGCAAACAACATCCATTGGCCCAATGCGAACGCCATTGCGCTATATTATATGCGTATTGAAACGCTGCCCGATTCAAATTGGTATTTGATGAATTTCTTCTTGTGTTTCGTAAATTATCTAGCGCTTGATCTCTGAGGTTTGCTCGACGATTTCGCATTGCCAACCGAGCCATTTCACGGGCTGCCTCCCTTTGCTCTGGTGAGTGAGAAGCACGAAGTCGAGCCATACTAAGGCTGCGCCTTCAAGTGCAATTTCTTGCTCTTCTTCAGTTTTTTTTTTTTGTTGTGGATGGAAATCATCAAGTGACCTCTCCCGCTCTGGGCGGAGCGGAAGGGCATGTCAGACTTTTATTGACTAAAACCCACCTGTGTTCCTTCACTTGCCTGTGCAACGGCCAGTGCCATGGTTTCTTTTTTAATCAACCCGTAACCCTGTGGACCAGTCCTCGTGGACACCGTCAAGGTGTGCTGACATCTCTTTGAGGCACGTGTGAAACACAATGGGCCGTCAACCCGGGCCTGGTTCTTACAAGGAGGCGAGCTGCCCATCCCTCGCCGCCCGCAAGCCCGCGCCTACGGCGATTGGGAGTCCGATGTTGCCTCCCGACCAGGGCGCTTCCTGCGGCGGTTTGAGCCGTGAGTGTAGTGGGATTTCCGCTCCCTCACCCGCTCCGCCTCCTCCTTTGCCAGCATCACTGCTTCACAGAAGGAGGTGAAAGCTTGTCATGCACTCTTGCTCCGGACTATGGCCCGGACCAGGGTCGGACGCGAGAGATCGCTGCCGATCGCCGCCACGAGAACACGGCTGTGCTCTATCCAAGCCGGGCAGACTTCCACCTTATGCTCCACCGTGTCCTCAGGGCGATGCACACAGTGGTCACCCTGGCGTTTCCTCCCGCCTTATACGGAACAGGAACCGCCCGAAACAGCCGTGTCCGGTGAGGATCTACGTCAGTCGGAAGGTGAGGACGCCGTGGCGCCTCGCCTCTCTAGCTACTCCTCAAAGAGAGGACTTACCGCCGCTATTGCGGCGTGCTCAGTGCTGGATTGCGACAATCACACTTTCCATGTCGCCATGAGACCCCGCCGGAGCTCTGTCCGCTGTACTGCGATTTTTCGCGGCAACAGAGTTATGCCTCCTCTCATCACTCCCACATTAGGCGAGGAATAGTGTTTCTCCACAATTTAATGGATGTTATTATACATATAAACGTTTCTTTTTAATTACTCTATCTATTAAAAGAAACCTCATCAAAATCTGTTTCGCAGTTTTAAAGATTTAATCATACAAAGGAACATAGGGAAAGAGAAAGTAACTTTGTTTTATAGTATGTAGTGAAGTGGTAAATGGCACAGCAATACAAAATTAGAAATTTTGAAGTTGAAGGTTGCTTTGGGGCTTTTTTAAAAAAAATTAAACCAGCAGAGAGCATTTATATTCCTTGCTTTAAATAAATGCATCAACATTCAACCGGTAAGACTTTTTTTTAATATGTACCATTTTTAACAAATGAACCGCTAACTTATATTTTAACTGAGTTGTTTTGTTATTCCATGTCAGTTGCGTTTTGTTAAACCACGTCTTATGTCGTGACATAAGACGTGGTTCGACAGGAACCGCGGGAACGGGATAAAAAGTATCCTATGTGATATGTCCTTCTCCCGGTTCTTATCTACCTCCCTACCATTTTTGAGCCATACTGGTTAAGCGGTTCTTGAGTTATAAATATAGTAACTAACACGACTTTCATTTATATACATAGACTTCATTCAAATCGGACCAGCCTAGGAGGAATTCAGTGACGTACACACGTACAGCAGATTTAGGATGGAAAGAAGAAACCCACGGAAAGCATTGTCATCTACATTTGTAACAAAGATATCATACCTTTTTTTTTTTTTGTTCTCCCAGTGGAAATCTCTACCAGACCGTCCTCCGTCTGGGGGTCGACGGAGGGTGTGCCGGGCTCTCACCGGCTAAAACCACTGGAGCGTTCCTCTTCTTGCCTATAGCCGGGGGTGCGGGGCCTGGTTTGCCATTCACGGCATCCCCGGCAGGCCTTGACCCGCCGCGCGCGAGATCGGCGGGTCCCTCTTCCTCCCCTCCTTCCATCAGGTAGGCGTGTAGGAACAGCCACTACACGCCTACTCCGGCCCTAGCGACGGACGTCGGACTCCCCCGGTCCTCGGTCCGTCGGCCTCTCGTTATGGAGGAAGCGGATCGACCTCGGCTTCCCTCCTCCTCCGGCCAGTGCGCCGTCGGCGGGACGGGAGAGTGCTCAGTGCTTCCCTCTCCCGTTCGGCCGTCTCCTTCGCGGAGATTACCTCCTCGCAGAAGGAGACGACCGCGTCCCATGACTCCCCGCTGTCGACCATGGTTCTGACCACGGCCGGCAGCGAGAGGTCGTTTCCGCCGATCGCTGCGGTGAGCGCACGGCGCTGCTCGTCCCATGCGGGACACTCCTCGAGGGTGTGCCGCGCCGTGTCCTCTGCCCCGCCACCGCAGTGATGGCACGCCGGTGTCGGCTCCCGACCGATACGACACAGGTAACTGCCGAAACACCCGTGTCCGGTCAACACCTGCGTTGCACGGAAGGTGAGCGCCCCATGCCGTTTCCGGTCGATCCACTCCTCCATGCAGGGTCTTACCGCCGCTATGACGGCGTACCCTAAAAAGATATCATACCTCTCTCTACCCCTAGAGCTCTTGTTTCTGTCTCTTTAAGTTAAATAAAAAAAATCTTAAATATTTATTTATTTCTATTTATTTTTTTCTCTTTTAGTTCATAAGTACAAATTTAGTTAAATAAAAAAAAATATCTTTTTTATTTTTTCGCCTTTTAGTTCTTATGTACAATTATATTTTTAAGTAACTGAAAAAATTAAAAAAAAACTATAAACTTGTCTAAAAACAAAAAAAAAAACTTGTGATTGACCGGGTTTGAACCGAGGAACACCAGCCATCGCGAGTAGACCATACCAATATCGACTACGCTACAGCCGCTATGTCAAGCTGCGCGAAATTAGCGCTCATATTATGCGTGAAATATTGCGAAAGAGAAAACTCGAAAATATGCGCTTCCCCAGACATAAGACTGAGCTAGATCGATTTTTCGTCCCCGAAAACCACCACATAGTAATTTTCAGCGAAATCGTTAGGGCCGTTTCCGAGATCACATGCTTCTTCAAGCGATTAGCGCCATCTGCCGGGTTGATTTGTGAATCTAAACGATCCAGGTCGCCACTCAAACGCATATAGAAAAATTCATTAAAATCGGTCAAGCCGTTTAGGAGGAGTTCAATGACATACACACGTACAGCAGAATTATATATATAAAGATATAATATAACATTACTAAATAAATCTAATGTACACGAAGTGTTGGCGTCGTGTTTCGGCGACTGGTGTCACTTAGCTAGCCACGAAATCGGCGGTACACAACACCTTTCGGCCAGAACTCTTCTTCGAGGAACTTCTTGAGACGATGTGTCGGAACACGCATCACAAACGACTTTAAATTCGTGCTGTGACGCGGCTCCAACCTCTCGACCCTCAAAGTCCAGTTGGTCTTGATGCGCAGATACTCCACGATCTCCTCACCCTTGGTAGAGTGGTGCAGTCGGGACACATATAGCAGTATCGTCGGTACTGCTGGCCGCAGCAGCATGTCGGGTCCTGTCAGAGCTGTACCACACTGATTCCGACAAGGGGGCTTCATCTTCTTCTTCACTACCTTAATGAAATCATCCTATGCCTGACAAATACATCTGTAACCGCCAGAGCCGCCGGCGCCGGCACAATCTGTTTTGCGTAACTCCCAGCAAAAACTGTAGCCACAGATGAATCCCCGGTCTGCCTTACTCTAAAGGTACTGAATGTCCTCCTGACGGTCAACCCTGTATGTGATGAGTTTGCGGATGAATGGAATAAGATTACGCGTGTATGTCTGCCGTTCTGTAAAAGAAGGAGAGAGGGAGGGAGGCGAAGGAGCACTGTTCCACGTCAGTGTTTTAAGCATTATTTTTGTTACCATGATCAAAACTAACATTAACTTGTTCTTTGTGTTCATACAACACATCCGCCTTGTGTGACCCCGGCACCATGTAGAGGCAGCCGTTGTCTCTGTTCACGGGGTCTATAGCTGTCCATGTGGCCAGGATCTTGTCTGCGGGCCGGAACGGGAAATATAAGAGGTCCTAAGGAGAAATGAGAAACCATTTTACTTTAAAGTGGTAAAAGAGGCACAGTATGGAGGACGAGAAAATCCAGTTATTACATAAGAAATATAAAATTGTCGGAAACACAGTACACATTCGATATCTCTTTTAGTTAATTTCAGGTTATACCTGGTCAAAGCATGTAACAAGCTATTTCACATATGCAACAGTTGGCATTTTTTTGAGCGTTGTTAGACATAGCTCCCCCTAGGCTGCGCTTCCAAAACCTATCTACCTATCTATATACCTAGGGGGCTGTTTCAGTCAATTTATTACGGTCGTCTGTTGATCTAGCTGGGTGGCTTCCCACACTACGCTTGTTGATACGCGGACACATTTTCAGCTCACTGTTCCTTGAGATTGCTTACTTTTTTTCGGATACTCTAGTTCTTTATTTTACATTAATTTATCCATCAAAGAATCCTCGCTCCTTAGCGCTCTGAGCGATTTTCGATTTGTAAACTAGCCCTGCTGTCAGAGTCCACGTTTCCGAACCGCAGGCTAGAAGGACGCACTGGCAGTAGTTTTTACACTCCCCATATTATTAACTACTTTATAAATTAGTGCGCTTTATTGTCAACGATGCCGTGTGGTGACGGCCTAAGAATACATTGTGTCACCACTCCAATACTTGCCCGGGATGTCGTAGGAGGCGACTAAGAGGCAGTTACGCACCTAACATCTGTGCGAGAGAAGGAAAACTCGAAACAAAACCCTCTACCAACCCGTCTGGCCAACGTGGTAGTAGTAGGCCATTACCCTTTATGACAGGCACGACAAAGCGATGGCCCCCAGTTCCCGGCGGCCTTGATATCCCTGGCCAAGGCGGCGGCCATGGTAACGTCAGGGCAGGGGGTGCTAGGAATCTCCGGGTTACGGCAGGCCGCCAAACCCAAGACCAACTGACCCTGGCAACGTATAACGGACGCACGCTGCGGCTCGATGCCCACCTCGAGCAGTTAGAGGAGGAACTGAAGTACATAAGATGGCATATCCTGGGATTGTCAGAAATCCGAAGAGAGGGGGAGGATACGGTCACATTGGACTCAGGCCATCTTATGTATTTCAGGGAGGGAGACCAGCCATCACAGGGAGGTATAGGATTTCTGGTCAACAAATCTATCTGTGACAACGTTGTCGATATCTCGAGTGTGTCGACGAGGGTAGCGTACCTTGTGCTGAAGCTAACCAAAAGGTATATCCTGAAGGTGATACAAGTGTACGCACCAACGTCGACACACTCGGATGAGGAAGTAGAAGATATGTATGAGGACATATCCAAGGCCTTGCACAACACCACAAAGGCCCACTTCAACGTTGTCATGGGAGATTTCAACGCCAAAGTGGGAGTACAGACTTGCGGCGAATCGGTAGTAGGATCACATGGTTTCGGTATCAGAAATCATAGGGGGCAAATGCTCGTCGACTTTCTTGAAAAAGAGGGTCTTTTCTTGATGAATTCGTTTTTCAAGAAGCGGCCCCAGCGAAAGTGGACGTGGCAGAGCCCCGACACTATGACCAAAAATGAGATCGACTTCATCATGACGGACAAAAGGCGGATATTCAGAGATGTCTCTGTGATCAACAGGTTTAAAACCGAAAGTGATCATCGATTAGTTCGAGGCACTCTGAATATCAACTTGAAGCTTGAACGTCTCCGTCTGATGAGGTCCACGCTCCGACCCAACCTGAACCGAACCATTGCTCGATCTGAAGCTTTCCAGCTAAAACTGAAGAACCGATTCGCAGCCTTGGAAACCACAGTCGACGTTGACATTGACCGGGACCTTGATCGGGTAGTTGGAATCTTGCGAGAAGAAGGCGCCAATTTCTGCGGGATGAAACGAACTGGCAGAGGGTCTAAACTTTCGCAAGAGACTCTCCGGCTTATGAAGGATCGATGAGAAAACCCACCATCAACCTCGTCAGAACTCAGGGCCCTCAATAAGAACATCTCAAAAGCGGTAAGGCGAGACCTCCGGAGCTTCAACACACGCTCCATAGAGGAAGCGATAGAGCTAAACCGGGGGTCGAAAGTCTTCGTACAAAAGCTTAGGAGGAGCCATCTGACGAAGCTGACGACATCGGATGGGAGAGTCGTTACTTTGAAGCCGGAGGTACTTGCGGAGGTTGAAACCTTTTATAGTCAGCTGTATACCTCGCAAGCGCCTAAACCAGTTCCCCGCACTGAAGATTCCAGAGCCACTCTCACACGGCACTACACCGAAGACCTCCCTGAGATCAGCCTAGCCGAGATCGTGGTAGCTCTTGGGCAGCTTAAAAATGGGAAGGCCCCGGGAGAAGACGGGATTACCTCGGAGCTCTTGAAAGCTGCAGGTACGCCTGTGTTAAAAGAGCTTGAGCGTATATTTAATTCTGCTCTCTTTTCGGGGAGAACTCCTAAGGCATGGGACAGAAGCGTAGTGGTTCTGTTTTTCAAGAAAGGTGATAAAACCTTACTGAAGAACTATGGACCCATTTCGCTTTTGAGCCATGTCTACAAGCTGTTTTCGAGAGTGATCACGAACCTACTAGCGCGTAGAC